>JAMQGT020008221.1:0-30634 GCA_024447675.2 Pterophyllum scalare
TGTAGTGTTATGTCCTACCTTTTAACAGTCCTATTGCTGTCCCTTTCCTGTTCAGGTATGCTTCTCAACCAATCAGCGTTTAGCTTGCACATAGTGTAACCGTCATCAGATTTTTGGAGAACTGCAGGCAACAAATATTGCAGGCAATAATGGTGAAAAGTGCAGACATAGATAAAAATTAAATAAACTAGTATTTTGAATTTGTGCAAACATTTCAAAATACGCGTGCGATAAGTCTTCACGGCAGTGGGGGTTTTTTCACAGCAGGCATTTTGACTTGTCGGTGCATGAACAGCCTAATAACACTAAAGATGGCTCTGTTTCATGTCTCTGTAACCATATCAATAAAGCGGTATGAACACCCACATTAAATTCAGTAATCATTAATTACCCCTGTGCTTTCCCTGCTAAAACATATCAAGATATTTGGCTTGACAATGTCCTCTCAAATGCATGTTCCTTCAATCCCTTAAGTGCTCTTTGTGATTTCTCCATACCTCCACTTTCTCTCACTGTGCTCAGGTTTATTTATCTACAGAACACAAGAGCTTCTCATGGGAAATAACAGCAATTAGACCTCTGGCTGTCAGATCCTTTGATATTTACTTTTGATGGTCTGCCCTCTATATGTACTTGGTGTGATCGGCTCACGGCCTGCCTGCTGCTGTGCTGCGATGGTACATAAACCATTGTTTTTGCTGGTTTATCCTCTATTGGTTCTGCTCCTGATGAATATCTGTTGTTACTGACCACAGAGCAATCCAGGGTGCCCTGTTGATTCCTTGCCCACAACACCAGTTCCCCTTCAGTGGGGAGCAAACATCTTTCAACTAATGATCTACTTTACATTTGTTTTAATTAGGTGTATTTAAATAGCTCCGAGCAATAATTACTAGCCAGAGCATCAAAGTGGGAGTAAGTGATTGAGTAAGGCTTTTTTCTGTTGTGGTGTCTTGTTGTTGTTTTCCTGCTGCAGCTAGTTCCATCAACCAGGGCACGGTGCCAACACTGCATTAAAGAGGAGCTTGTTCTTTCTCCCTCTCTTCTTCTCCTCCGAACATCTCCAGAGGAGAGAGGGGCTGCCTCTGGTAGCCTCCCATCACCTGTGTGACAACAAACAACCCCTCCATGGAGCGGGTGGAGAGTGAAAGGATGGGAGTGGAAATCGACAGTCTAACACAAACATAGCTGATGAGAGTGAGAGATGAACAACTGAAGGAAAATGGGAGAGGAAGCATGACACAGGAAGGGAAGGAAAGGAGGGAAGAAGAGAGGAGGGGAGGTGGGTGAAAGTGGGTGGATGCTTCCAGGGCAGAGCACAAGATGGTGTTTGAAGTGCTCTGGGGGTCTCTTCACTTTATTGTCTCTTTTAATGAGCTTTTTTATGTTCTTGTGTATTTTACACACCATGTGATGGTCGTTCAATGCCTCCTTCATGGCCGTCTGATGAATCTGTTCTTTTTTATCCAGCTATTCACCACTGCATGTAAATTTAATTATAAGCATCTGGTTAGCGAATAGGCCTAATTAGCAGATAGGGGCTAGAACATCAGGTCAGAGGCTCTCTTCTCCCTACCACTCACCCGATCCCCTCTTTCCCCTCAGGCAGAGATTATTCTGCTTTTTGGACCGATGTCTTGGCTGTGTTTATGTTTCTAGTTATCAGTTTTTCAGGACAGACTAGTTGCAGCAAAAGCAATTTGTGTGAAGAAAAATAAGGTTAGGATGGTTGAAAAGTGCTTCAAAACATTACTGGGACCGAGCTGTCAGGAAAATGAGATGAATAGCATTCGGAATTCAAAGGCACAGTGGGCTTATAGGAAAACAAGCAGTCTATAATTAGAGGAGATCGGTGAATTCTGATTGAGGTGAGCGCACAGCCCATTAAAGGGGTTATGTTAAAAAAAAAAGAAAGAAGAAAAAAAAAGAGGGGCTCCAGAAACTCCAAAGAAACACAAAAGTTTGCTTTCAAAGATTCTGTGTGATTTCAAACAGTGTACTCTCAGAGCCAGGAGCTTCTCCTTGGGCATGTTTTCCACCAAAATATTGCCTATAATGATGCAGCCTGCAGGGCCTAGAGGTATCCCCACAGACTTTTAAATTAAGGTCTTTTTCTGCACTCTTAAAACTTGAAAGAAGCCCCCCATTCAGTGAGCTATTTCTGTTAGCTTGTGGATAGCTGAGCCTGTTACATTTTTCTTCTTTAAAAGCCAAGGTTATTTGTCTTTCCTAAATTGACAAAGACTTCTTGAGAGATTGATTCATTCATTTGTTCGGTGGTATTTAAAGGCTCGCAGGAAGAACAAATGCGCCCCCGGTTTCTGGTCCATGAAATGATCTGACAGCTGATGTTTAAATACTGATACTCTTACTGTCTCTTTGTCACGTGACGGAAAGCTTCGACTTACCCCATTTCAGCAATCATTGCATCCTTTAGGAGCAGGTAATAACTCATTGCCTATTGATGTTTTGCTAGGAGCTCAAATATCTCTGGATCTTTGGACTACTGTTTGACCTTCTCACCTCGTTTTTATCAGCACAAAATCACCAATTAGTGATTAACATGAACGTCACCCCCCCCTGTCTACCCTCCCTTTCTTTCAGGAAGCCGTGAAAGAAATAGCCTTGGCCAAACAATGACAGTTCTGGTCAAAATGTCAGTTTAGACTTCACTAAATAGATGTGATGTTTTAATGAGGAGCAAAGGGATGAACCAAACAAGATATGGGTCGGAGGGGGTGTTTGGAGGGGAGCAGGAAAACATGGAAGGAATAGGAGGAAGTGCTTTCTTACCTTGGAGGAGGACACGAGTCATTTAATTGTGTTGTAATGGAGGTCAGCGCTTACATGGTCTCTTGGCAGCCAGCAACCCTCGGTCTCCCGACCAGTCCCAAACTCTCGGAGGCCGCATGACTAAATGTCTGATGTCTGTTAAAGAGATGAAGAGTGATCACGGAAGAGGATGAAACAGAACACAACATGGATGACCTCTAAGTCCTTGTTTCATTTAGTCCTCTGGTCACATGGGGGAGTGGTGACTGACAGTAGAGGTGACTTGCCTGTCTGCTCAGCTGATTGCTGCACTGACTGACTTCCCTGCTCTCCAGCAGTCTTTTTCTTTCTTTTTCTGCCTCTTACTTTAACCCCCCCCTCTTTCTCATTTTCATTTGTCTTCTGAGAATATATGGGCTCAACATGATAATGGGTGAGGTCAGGGTCAAAAATACAGATATAGGTTCATGTTTGTGGGTCTAAAGAGATGCTTCGACTCAGAAACTGAAGTTAAATAAAGTTGCACTGTATGGCACGGTACATTTTTAAAGGTGCTTTCAGATGCAGAGGTTGCCGCAGCAGAAAAAAGGTTAAAAGCTCAATACGACACACCTCTTTGGGCTAGAAGGAGCTTAAGAGGAAACACACAAGACAAGATATTTGGTTTTTAACCCGTCCGTCCTTTTAAAAGACACAATTAAAATGTTTTTGTGCAACGGGCCACAACTTTTTGATATAGTTAAAACAACACGCAATAAGTGGCAGCCTAATGGCTAATAAAAGAAGTGTTTGTGGACTTAATGTTTTATTTAGTTTGTTGAGAGGGAATTGCGTGACATTACCCCCCCCCCCCCCCGTAAACAACATATGCAGAGGCCTCAAACATTAGGCAAAGGGGCAGAATGAGAAAAGGAAGTGGAGAAAGCATAAACAAGTCAGGTCTGGCTGAGTGAGCAAGCTAATTAACTCGAAAAACTATAAAAATGTAAATTGCAATTTTCTTCCGTGGGCATCTAATTAAAGCCACTGGAATGTTAAGGACCAAATTGAATTTGCTAAAGAAAAGGACAAATATATGATTTTGCCATATTGTCAGGTACTGATCGCCTACAGTGGTCTCCCTCACAGCCATGCAGTGAAAGAGAAAGAGAGACAAAGAGAAGGAGAGTGAGGTGTGGATGTGAACAGGAAGCAAAAGGGGGGGGGGGTGAAGAAAGGAGGGTGCTGATGAGGAGGTTTGTACAGAGAAAGCTAGAGAGACTTGTACAGTGAGCTAAGTGTTCCTACAAAAGCAAAACAGTTTGGCAGAGAAAATGTGACAACAAAACACAGTGCCCACCAGAGACAGAGGATGTAATCAGAGCCAAATAGCCCTCCTAATACTCCACAGGTGCTCAGCGCAGACGGTTACCTGATACATGGAAAAATGATATGAAATGACTGGGACCTGCTACAAATCCTCATAAGGCTCAGCAAGCCTCTTAGATCCTCCGTGGCCCTGGAGTTAATTGTGTTAGCTTAATTGGTACAGTGTATGTATGATACTTCATTGTAATTATTGTGCATGCAAAATTGTTGTGGTTTATCTCGTTATATCATGTCCTCTGGGCATGTGATTAGTGTGTACACTTGCAGAGTTGCGCGGGTGCGTGCATGTCTGTGTGCGAATATATCTGTGTTGGTGTGCACATGAACTTGCATATGTCCATGCATGCAGGTAAATCAAAGCTTATCCCTCGTGCATCAGTACTGAAAAAAGGAGATCAGCTGATTTTAAATGCCAGTCCATTTTTCATTCTAAAACTTGAGGGGAATTGAAGGGGTAGGGGGGCTAAGGGAAAACTAGCCAGCAACTACTCACACTTTATCTTTTACTCATTTTGTTTTTATTTTATGGCTGCACAGCTCTGAATATTTAAGCTGTCATTATACCAGATGGGAACAGGAAGGCTGAGGATTGTATGCTTTTTATTGAGGTAATAAACAATAATCACTAGCTTTCCCAACAAACAGAGCAGGCCAACTGAATGCTGCGGCTTTGCCGCTGTGATGTTAAATTCATAAAGCTAATGAGAGGGATTCTCATCCAGCAGCAAGGTGAGGGTTTTTTTTTTGTGGCTTTGCATACATTGTCATCATATCCACATGTAAGCCTTTTTTTTCTCTGTTACCTCTCATTTACCCCTCTTATTCCAGCATTTGTGTTAAACAGGATAGCAGCTTGAAAACTATTATTTTTCTCCCGACTTCCAAAAATAAAGCATCCTTTAATTTTAAGTTGAATCTACCTTGTTTAAAAGGTTACAGTTGGAGTGGAAGTTAAACAGCTCATAGTGAAGCCATGGGAGCAAATGTAGCAGCATTCAAAGAAAGAAAGCCTTGATTGACAAATTTACAAGCTACCATAAATCCGTCCTTTTCTTCTCTCCCTCCCATCCTTGGCCTACCAGGGTATCTGTTGACAGTTGCAGTTTGTTAGACCAGTAAAAGTTTTATACGTGCAGAAGAGAGGAACGGTCTGTCTGTTGGTGACATGAGTTATGGGCTGCAGTAAACAAACTTGAAGAAAGGCGATAAATAGAGTGAATCAGAATGGCAGCTTTAATAACACATTAACAAGAGTTGCTGCCACAAGACATGCTACTGTGTCTGTACTGTAAGAGTATGTCACGTGTGTGGGTGCACATTTCTGTTTAAGGTTTGCGGCTCGAGCATAAAAGCATACTGCACCCAATCCCCAACAAAAGAAGAAAGAAAAATGTGCAGAATAAACAAGACTGCCTCTGGTTCTGCTGGGTGTTTTTGATAAATTTGGGGCCTGATGGTGTAATGCTAAACTGTTCAAATAAAGAAATCAAGATACAAGTTACAGGTTAACATGCAGTTTTGAAAGAACTTCTTTTTCTCATTCTTTGTATTTGTTTTTTCTCTAACTGACATTCATGCACTTTTGCAGATGCTAAAAAAATCACATGACGCATGGACTGATTGATCCTGGATGAGCCCCAGTATGCTATAGCTCTGGCTCATGAGTTAGCAATATGGTGAAGGAAACAAAATTGAATAAACCAAGTTTTGTGTTTATTAAGATAACACAAATAATGTGGTGTGCGGAAATCGTGCTGCTGCAGAGCCTGTTGACTGTGAAGTTTTAAAATCCATAATTTATTTTTATTTATACATTATGCATTCTATTGGACTTTGCATGATTTTTTAAAGATTTTTCATAGTTCTCTCATAATGGGCCTTGGTGCAGCCTCTCAGTTCATCTATTCAATTTTCAATGCAATTTTATTTATGTGGCACCAAACCACAACGACAGTTGCCACAATGCACTTTATATTATAAGGTAGAGACCACACAATAATACAGAGAAAACCCCAAAAATCAGATGAGCCTCTTATGAGCAAGCAATTAGTGACAGTGGGAAAGAAAAACTCCTTTTTAACAGGAAGAACCTTCCTGCAGAACCAGACTAAGAGAGGGGCAGCCATCTGCTGCAACCACTTGAGGGTTAGGGGAGGGAGACAGGACAAAAGACATAATGTGGAAGAGAGCGAGAAATTGATAATAGCTAATGATGAAATTCAGAGTGGTGTTCAAACACACAGAGAGTGACAGACATGAGTGAAGAAGAAACACTCAGGGCATCATGGGAAGCCCCCCAGCAGCCTAGGCCTATTGCAGCATAACTAAGGGAGGGTTCAGGGTCACCTGACCCAGCCCTAACCATAAGCCATCCACTGCCATACTCATGGATGTAACATATTTCCTAAGCGCCATTGTTAATCTATATTTACTTACTCTGATTTAATCTTAGAAAAAATGTATTTTTTCTGTAGCATCTAATGTTTTCTTATTACAGATACACATTCATGCACACATGCATATACAGTTATTGATCACAAGTGAGCCACTCAGGGAGAAAACTGATTGAGCACGACAATATAAATTTATGAGTTGTAGTAAATGACAGTTAACGATTGCTTCAGCATTGGTTTTCCAGCAAGTGAATAAAGACGTATTTTTCCTCTCTGCTGGTTGTGGCACCTGAGGGCATTTTTTTTCGCCAGGTGCACAACTTTACATATTTCTTGCCTTAAGAGTGAAATAATTTATTACGACAAACAACTTATTAATAAGAAATCAATAAGAGACTCCCAGAAGTGTTTTGCACAAAACGTTAATAAATTTTTAAAACCCTTTTAGGTGAAACAGAAAAACTGAAGAAAGTGAAGGAAAAGGGCGCTGAATGCCACATACAGATAATGAAGTAAATGATATGGAAAGAAATGCTCAAATTATTTTTTTGTCTGCATCCAGTCTTGATGATGGAATTGTTTTGTATGTAAATGTGTAAGTGTGTGGGTGAGCAGAGAGGGAGGGTGGAAGTTAAAAAAAAAATATTGGCCCTTCTGGAGAAGCGAAGTCATTATACATCATTATTATTGCTCCCCACATATCATTTTAATTTACATTTATGGGGTTGTTGATATCTGTTAAACATGTATTGATGTGTTGTGAGTTTGTGTTTCATATTGCCAGCCTCATTTCCTTTTATTTGACCTCCAAGTGCCTTTTGACTGCTGCGTGTCTGTGTGCCTGGAATGAAAATGAAGATGTTAGTCACATCAGTGGCACTTCCCCTTTCTCTTGTTTTATTTTTTGTTTTGTTTTGTTTTGTGTTGTTATTTTGCAACAGTTTATTTAGTCATATACAATAAAAAAAAACTATTTACATAAACATTTTATGAGAGATATTTCTGTTGCTGGAATAAAGTGGCATGAAAAAATTATTTGCCGCCTTTCTGATTTTATTTATTTTTACTTTTTTTGCGTATTTGTCACAATTGCATGTTTCAGTTAATCAAACCTGATTACTGCCAGATCTGTTGAATCAAGAAATCACTTAAATAGAAGCTGTCTGACAAAGTGAAGTATGCTAAAAGATCTGAAAAAGCAGCTCATCATGCCAGGATTTAAGGTTTTAAATACCCCAGGTACCACAAGTAAGCCTGCAGTGTGAGAGCGAAGTGCTCTGTTGGGGTGATATGTGTGTTTGAAACACACCATTTTAGTGCCTTCAGAGAAAACTGCAGATGCTATTTTGGCAAATTTATAAGCCGATTCAATATTATGGAGGACAGCGATGTCTGTGTAGGTTCTCAGTCATCCAGGTCATGGTAGTGTCAGAAGCTTGAAAAAAGGCGACTGGACTTCTTTAAGTTTTTGAAGATGTTTCACCTCTCATTCATGAAGATTCTTCAGTTCAAAAACCAAAAGGTAGAGAGTTCCAGGTATTCACACTCGAGTGGGGGGGGGGGTTGTCCCTTTGGGATGCGGCCATTGACCCACTATTATTAATGTGCGTCATCGAGTGAGCCATTACCGCCAGGGGGTTTTGAACGAAACTACTGTGAAACTTTGCCCCATCCTATTAAGTGACCTGCTGAGGTCACCTGAAGTAAGGTGTGAGTGGTGGTTGATGTGCCTGGGAAGGCATCTCAAGACTGCACTGTTGGTGGCTGACAGCTGCTGTTGTAAGCCACCACCTCTGTTCAATGATGGCCATTCATATTGGACATAGACGGCCTCTTTTACTCCTCTTTCAAACCATCTGGCCATCGGTCCAAAACGTGAATATTGGCACCCTAGAAACTGTACCTGTAACCCAAAGTCCTGTTTTCATCTCAACAAACCACCGCACTCTCCATGTAGATATTCTGACAGTTTTACTTTTCACCAGTTGATTTCATTTTGTTCTTGACCAATGTGTCCATCTCTTTTTAATATATTTTTTTTTCAGAATATGATGATGAGAGACAATACTACTAGGATTTTTCATATCACTGAACAGTCACCCATGACTTATACAGGATAGTTACCTAACATTAGCTGTGTAATTGTGCTGAATCTAGAGCATCATTTTTTGTATATAAAATAATTATTCAGATGGCAATTTTAAACAAAAGGACATAGAAATTATACTTTTTTTTTTTTTACTTCTTTTTAAATAGTCTCAATGGCATTAGAAAAGAAAGATTATGCTGTTGTACAAATTATGCAGTAAATATTTTATAAGTTGTGTGTAAGTTCTGCATATTTTAGACAAAAGGTTTTACTCTGGTGCTTTTATTTAAGTAGCCTACCAAAAATCACAAAATATCGCTGATAATTTCTACTAAATCCAACTTGGTAGGAAACACAACTACTATAACTGCAGTGAACTACCTGAGAGCCAAAATAATGTATGATGACAACACAGGAAGAGGATGTTAGGATACTCTATAATGCAACACACATCCTTAATAACACTGTACCTTCACAACGTAAGAACAGGAAACATTATCTGTCCTTTTCTTTAAAATACCGCATAAAAAATACCTTAAATAAATTTTTTTAATAATTTGATTAATTTCTTTAATTACAAATATTCACAAGGTACTCATTACTAAAAAAATACTTACAGTACTGTACATGTTTTTCACTTTTTGAAATGACTCTGTGGGCAAATACTACTTTTCTTTCTCTTTTAATTTTAAAACGGTCAGTTGTCACTCCCTTCTTTTACTTTACTTATATTTTAAACAATACAAGAAACTGATAAGTTTTTATGTACTAAAACACAGCCAAGTATAAATACAGCCAAAATGACCAAATAAGTTGTATGCGGCACACCAGATTATTTTATTTACTTTATTTTTAACTTTGAGCTTGACTTTAATAATTTACCTATTTTTTCTTTTAGTCAACCAATGGCAACATCCACGCTACCACTGCAGCTACACCACACTGACACATACATAGAAAATGGCAGACTATGAATCAGTTGCTGCAGCCGCTGTAAAATCTTTTTGTTTGTACTGGAGGGCATCGGGCTCCATGCAGCCCTTTGTGCGTCTGTGTGTGTTGTGTGTGCATTGGAGGAGATGGACAGACACTCTCTCTCTATCTCTCTCTCTCTCTCTCTCTTTGCTTCCAGGAAGACCATACAGAGCTTTGGTACAGAAGGACACAATGAGGTGGCAGCTCCGCTTGGCTGACCAGGCATAGCCAGAACAGGAAGAGAGATTACCTGCCCAGAGGGTCTCCTTGGGTGCGTGTGCATGTGTGTGTTCACGTGAGTGTGTGAATACATGCATGTGTCTGTGTCTCTGTGAGCGCATGCATGTGTGTGACATCCTTTTCCAATTAGGAACACATTCCCCTCTTTGCCACCAGGGTCACTGGAGCATTATCTTCCGCAGCCCTATCTCTGCATAGCTTCTAAACGCTGGACGAAGCAACATGACAGGGTCAGTTCAGATATCTTAAATACACGGGGGGACACTACAGAGCTGTGGGGGTTGAACATTTTCTTTTTGACACAGCTACCTTTAATTTACAGAATTATATGTGATTTTAAAGCTTTATTGTTTGATAAATGAAACAGAATTTTAACGCAAGTGTAGCAGCAACAGTGGCTTTGCATTTTTCTATTGATTTTTTTTTGTACTTCATGGTGTGGCTGGAGCCTGTCACAGCATGATCTGGGGAAGGAGTGGGTTACACCGCTGATACTCTAAAGAATACACAGTTGCACCAGGTCCTATATTGCTTATTATATCCACATTGTTTCAATATTTTTATGATATCTTTGGATTAGGTAAAAGTCACTTTCACCTACTGACCCACTTTTGCCTCTTTGACCCACTTAATACTTTTTTAACATGCGTCTTGGGCAAAGAGATACCAAGTAGACATTTCCATGCATTTGTGTAAACAGTCACTCAAGATGTGTAGTCAAATGTAAACGTTAATGTGACCTGATGTGTACCCATCCTTACCAGGATGTGATGGTTCTCGTTTATCTTATCTTATGAACATTTGCAAATTGCAGATGACTTTGTTCTCTTAATTGCAATGGGTGAAAGAGCCCGTAGATGCATGTTAGTTTTTATTTTTCATTTTCTTTGCAAGCACTTGCAAAACAAATCTGGTGCTTGACTGGCGACAGAAGGCCATAATGACTGTGTGCGATACTGTAACTGCGCAGGATGCCCTTGCAATTCAAATATCTTTTTGTTCTTCAGCATATGGTTGATAAACTCTTTAAACTAATCCAAGTCAGAGGCAAAGGCAGGACTCTGACAGGCACACAGAGACCGGGAGTCCAGGTTTCATAAAGGATAATAACTACTCTTTTAGCTTCTCTATTTTCTGTGACACAATGCCAAAGGCTAGATAAAATACCACACGTTTCCCACTAATCTGATTTTCCCGATACCGAATGTACATCTATGAACAGTATGCAGACAAACCGACAGATAGACGGAGAGAGCAGTAGACAGACGGGACATGTATCTGGAGGGGAGAGTGGTATTCTGTGAGGATTGATAGACTCCATATTGTGAGCTAATGATCTCCCTAGGGCGCTGGGGAGAAACGATGAAACCAGTCTGCATGACACTGTCACACTCCCTATGTCACGCTGCCACCTTCATCTCTCAGTCTTTTCTCTCCCTCACTTGCTCTCACTCTGTCTTCCTCTCAACCTCCCTTTTTTCCCCCTCTTCCTTGGGGAAATGCATCGATTCACCTTTGTTTGTACTGTCACCCACACATATTCAGCTGTCACAGCGAGGAACGGAGTTCACTGAACTGATGGAGCTGATTTAGAATAAGAGTCATAAGCTGTCCCCGTTTCCCAAAAATGAAACTCTGTGACATCTATTTTCATTTAGTTCAATCTGGACAAAAACGGCAGAAATGTCTGTAGGAGGTGTTTAAAAGATGGTTGAGAATAGGTGGGAGATAGCATCATACTCCAGGCTTTGCAGACATAATAGGGAAAAGATCTTTTTAAATCAATTGTCAGCGCTCTTACAATCACGGGCACAATGAGTGCATTCACCAGTTGTGTTGATGGAAAAGCACAATCATTTCCTGCAATCTGATTCTCACCGCCTTGCCAAGCTGTCACAGCGCCAATAAAAAACAAAGTGAGAGAGGAGGCAAACACACAGAAGTATAGAGCTTTGGAGTTAACTGGAGGTAGAATGTTACCTGTTACCTCAGACACATTATGTCCGCCAGTATGTGGCGCTGAATTGTTGCTATTGAAACACCAAAGAGTGTGTCTGAATGTGCACTAGAGAAATTATGAAAGAGCAAATCCTTGGGCACAGACCCAGACACACAGAAACTAGAAGCCACGTGTGACGATGACATTTTGCATCTCTTTTGAGCTTTTTTTTTTTTGCCTCTGTGTAGTTGCTTTTGTTGTTTTTCTGCAGTTGTGTCATATTCATTTGTAATTATTTTGTGCGTCTTTGTAGTTGTTTGTCCCTCGTCACAATTGTTTCGTGGCTCGTGTTCGGCCGTTTGTAATTGATTTGCTATTTTGCGTGGCTTTTGTAGGTGTTTGCGGCTGTGCTGTGTATCTTTGTAGCATTGCAGTCATAGTCCTCTGTGATTGTCACACTGACTTTGCATCTGAAGGCTGCGGCACACACGTTCCCTCATCCCTTGGTTCCTTTGGGCCTCTTCAGTGATTTATCTGTAGCTGTGCCTGTGCTTGTGCTTGTAGTGAAGACAAACAGGCTAAAATGAAAATGATTTTTCCTGGCACCTCCGCATCAACTGTCTGCCTCTTAACGTGGGTCTTGCGCTTCTGCCCTCATCCGGTGCTGAAAACAAATAATCTCCTTTCGGTGCTGACACCTCGGCATCTTCAGTTCATTTCTTCTTTTCCTGTGAGGAAAAAAAAAGTCTAGAATTACAGTTTTCTCAACTTTGTCTCTCCTCTCTTCGTGATCAAATGTACACAGCAAGGTCTTTTTTTGTGTGTGTTTTACTTTGCATGCTTCATATTGTTGACTTGTTTTATACAGATATAGACACTAAAGGGAGAAGGACAGAGTAGGTGAGCCACAGCTGGTGATGTCTGGGTAGACGTCGACTGTATTATGTCTTGGTTCTGTTTGAAATGGCTAAGACTGTCTGAATTCTCCTGCTATTTCAACCATGTCTGTGCAGCAGTGGAGTGTGGACATGACTGACAAAGAAAGTGCAGCTTTTGAAGAGATTTATGCACCTGGCCTACTGTTTGAGAGTGTACAAACATCCTCTGTACATCTGACTCAGCATGCCATTTTCTGATAATGGTTTGCTTTCCTGCGTCATACTCTTAGCTTGTCTCACACAAAAATAAATAAATAAATAAAGTGAGCAAAAAGTGTCATTATGTATGCCATTGCAAATCTCAGAGGAAAAATAACATTGATTGAAGGCCCAGGAGACTGTGAATCACTTACTGAACAAAATTCATCTCAGCAGCTTCATCTTGACACATGCAGGTGCCAGCATGTTGTCCTGTTTGTGCTGCGAAAATAATGGCATTTCTGAGTATCTGGAAAACATAGTTTGTTTCACTTGAATGTTAAATTATTCTGCACTGGAAACTGCAGGAAATTTCTCTTTTGAATTTCTGTACCAAACATTTGAATTTTAGCCATAAGGTTTATTGACCACACAATAAGATTTTAAATACAGTTTTTACCATCCAATCATAAAACCATCATAGTATAGCCTATCTGACAGTATTTGACAGCGTTATCGATCCACACTGGGTCTGCCACTATTTTGCCCAGGCTTTCCAGACTTCCCAGATTGCATTCTAGTTTATAATAAAAATCACAACCATTAAATTTCCTACCTACTCATGCATTTATCTGCCAAAATATGCAGCCTAGACCAATAAATTGCTATGGCAAAATAAAAAGCTTTTATTGCATCTCTTACAGTATTCTGACATAACGTCTCTTCCCAGCAAGCTTTAATCACTATAACTTCCTGGGATACTATGACTGCCTTGGATTGTACCAGTTGGAAAACTGATCAATACAGAGGATATAACCCACAGAGGGCATTTACTCAGTAATAATGGTTCTTTAATTTGCTAGCTTTGTCATACAATATGTTAGGCAAACTGCTACTCTCTCTAGCGATGTATGGCACAAATTATTCTTTGCACAATACTGGTGGAAAAATGTGGATGTGAAGAGGATGCCCCATGTATTGCATTAGCAGTAGTGTGAGCTCAGAGATGATTGCTACCACAATCAAACAATAAAAACAATGAAAGGCCAAGATCTTGCCCAGCTGGTATGGGCTGTTTGATCCAGACCATATTGATTCACTGTCTCATCTTGAGCACTTTTCTGTATATGCTTCCACTGTGCACATTATATGCTTAATTGCGCAGTGGGTGTACTTCAAGTGGGTCATGTCAAAGTTGTGAACTTATCTAAGATGACAGTTCCAGCATCTGAAACCTGACTGTCACACTGGCTGCAGTATCTAGGAAACATTTATATCTTGCCAAGCATCTTTGCATGATAGTGCTTTAACCCTTTCAAACAAAGTTATATACTCGTGACCTTCCAGGTTGTGTTATAACCTAATTGCTGGGTATTTAACCCAAATGCATTTGTGCACAAAAAAAGAAGAAAAGTTTCCAAAAAAATACAAAATAATCTGTTATCCCAGAATTAAATTGATCTGTATTCAGCAAAGGGGATGGATTTTCACTACATTACCCTCTTTCTTCCATCTTTGTACACACAAACACACGCACACACACACACATGTATACAGACCCATTCTCACTGCTAAAACAATTACAGGTAGTTTCCCTCTGTGTTAAGAGAGTGACTGAGGTGTTCTTGTTCTATAATTACAACTCTCATCATGCACATCCCACTGCAGTGCCCCAAACCACCATATCTGCCTCAGCCACTTTGTTCAATGGATGTCAGATCTCACTGTGTGGTCTATGTTGAGAGACCATTATATTTAAAGCGCTGTAGGAACTTCTGAAACAGCGGGGACACTCGGTTCCTTTGTTCTAATTTCCACTCTTCCTCTGCTTTTGACAGTAGCCGACTTGGTATTTTCTTTGTGTGCAGTGACACCTGCTCCTTCCCTCCTCTCTTTATTTCCTTTCTTTTTCTAACCTAGTGTCTTTATGCTTCTCTTTTTATACCCCACTGATATGTATGCCTCACGTGCTTTCACACCCCATTTTCCAATGCTGGCTCTAGGTATTCTCACTGTGGAGAAATCTGTCTGTTTCATTTGGGTGCGGAAAGAGTATGCTAATATTTCCTGCTAATGCCCACTGGGTGGGATAATGGCAGCCGTCACTCACTGATGCAGCACAAAAACTGACAATTTGCTCTCCTTACGCTGACAAACAGCATATACTTCCCACCGTTCTGTCACTCTGTCTTTCGTTTTTTTTGTTCCCTTTGTTCACACTGAATCCGTCCTCCCCCTTGACTGCCTCTCCAAGTCTCCTTACTATTCTGCTTTCATCCACTGTTCAGTCTTTCAAGTTCGTATCGTACAACAAGACATAGGCCATGACCCCTGAAGGATGCTATTGCAAAAATGGAAACTGCACTTGGATCTAAAAGCTTTACAACTGATCGTTTTACTCATGCATAAATTATTCAGTCAAGTCCTGAAAAGAGGGACACACTAAGAGTCATGGCTACTATTACAAGTCAATCATCCTACAGGGAATTATTTTTGCTGTGATGGAATTGTTGGCAGGATAAATGGCAGCTATGTGACCAATATGCATGTCTTTAAATCCAACCACATATCAAAAAGGAAATATAGCATTTCTTCTGTTTCTTGGAATGAGCAACTTTACACAGCAAGCCAGGATGTTTAGTATCGACCTGCCAGTGTGTCAGTCAGCGAAACACCATTTTTCTTTTGAAATTAAAAATCAAAGTCCTACTCATTGTATCTTTTTGGGTAATTTTTTTTGTTAAAGCTTGAAACTCACATATACTGAAAAGCAACACGCAAGCTGCAACATGGAAATATAATCACTTTTCAAAGTTGGTATGGTGAAGCATTTAAATGCTACACTTTGCTTATTTTAATCAGTAGCCAACTGATGAATGTTGAAAATGGCAACCCTGTCCCAACCTCCACTCACTAGGGAAGTATTCCCCAACCCATTGGCAAGTGGTTGCTGGAAGTTGCTAGCCGTTGCCAGGTGTAACTAGTTGCAAAAAAGTCTCCTTTTCTGGTTTGCATCACACTTTTCAGTTTCACTCCTGTTTGGTGAGTAGTTTGCAAGTGTTTGCGTGCGTCTTCCATGCCAACTAGAAGCAATCACGGCATCCTACTGATGCTACTTCTAGAGCCTTTAAGTTTCAGAAATTTCTATTCTTTCCGAAACCTGGAGGTCTTTTTTTCTTATATTAGGCACTCTTTACAACTATCCGGTGCACATAGAGTATAGAGATACAAATGATTTAGTGATTATTCATCATGGTTGCATGCATGCTTGGTCCCCATGCTGTGCAGACTACTGTTTATTGTTGGCAATTAAATTAAAGCTACGTCTGGTAACAGCACATGCAGGACTCTTATTGATTCACACCAGAAAACAGCTTTAAACCCCTGTTTACAGCCTTTATAAAAAGGCAATAAATTTAGAACTGATGTATACATATAACATGAAAGCTGAAACAACACTTAAAACAAACAGCAGCAACTTTCTGCGAGGGGAGCTTTTACTAGGAGGCATTGTTAATGATAGGTGAGAGCCTGCAATATGTTTCTTTCTTCCAATTAGAACTGTGAAGGTATCTGGCTCGTCTGTTCATCTCACACAAGAATAAACTGCAGAGGCTGATTTGTGTAATTACTTTGACAAGGGCTGGAGCCCAGCGGTGAGCCCAGAGAAAACATCACATTGTCCAGTCTGTTTATTCAACTGCACTCAAATCAGAGGCCAGAAGACTGATATGATGATGTAGTGAGTTGTTCTAAGTTTATAATGGACAACATTTGACCGAGATTGTGGTTGGTTCAGTTTGTTTATCTGTTATTGATGGATTTACACGAAAAAATTTTATAGAGGCTCAGACCAACTTGGAAATCTCTGGAGCTGATTTCGATTAGGATTCAGGAATTTTGTGCACAGGAAAAAAAAATTTCACAAGCTCATCATGGTCCAGATATTGTTCTGGGTCCAGGGATTCAATTCATGAAGGGAATTTTCAGCCTTGGCAGATGTGAGCAGTCATTGTTCTGCCATAGCTCAATGATAGCCTTACTGCTGAAGCATACTGTGTAAGAGCCACTTTACATCTTAAACACTGTGATTGTTGTAAATTGACATATCAGAGATGCCTGCAATCTAAAGCTATAAGTAGAATAATAGATGCTTTTTGTCCACACAACCTCTTAACAGTGAAAAACATGCAAGTTTGGTGAAGGAGACAAGCATAAAAGAATTCAGGTAAGGCATAGAGTCATCTTGTGTTTGTATTGATAAGAGTCACAGTTTTAATGCATGAGGTTTCTAACCACTAAAATGCAGCCATTGTGGAAATTGATACCAAGATTGCACATAAACGTCCAACAAGGTGAAATAAACATAAAGCAGCATTTGCTTGTCTCATGTGAGGCTCAAGGTTGTCACAAAATGTCATTTTGTGCTGTGGCAGCATGCACTTTACAGCAAAGCTTAGCCTTTTCCCATTAACCTGACTGATCTGGGAGCGGATTCGTCTGCCCTTTCAAATCGCTGTCTCCAGGGTAACTAAAGCAGTTACTCTTGCACCTGTTAAGAACTGAAAAGGAAGAGCAGATGATTCACCTGAAGCCAGACTGCAATCACCTCTTTCATAGATTAATAACCTCCTATGGTTCCAGACCAGCAGCGTTTCAGTGGGTGTTCTGCAGTGTTGGCGGGGAATGCTCAAAAGCATTGTACTCGCTAAGCAATCAGCTGAACGTGATTGCTAATTTCAGTGGGAGATTTGATTTTTTTGCTCTTTTCATGCACACCTGCACACATATAGACATGTCTACACATGCTTTATCACTGTTCAATGTGTTGAAAGCCAAACTTAAACGGTTAAATGGTTTATCTAGAGCCCATGCACCTCCTTTTAATGCTGCTGTACCAAACTTTGCTGCTGGTCATCAGTGAATGGGGAATGGGGTGAAATAGCTAATTTAATTATTTACATCTGCTCATGATATAGAATCTAGTAAGAACTTAAATGAAACAATGCAAATGAACCTTAATTTTCCTTCTGCTAATGTGACTTGTTTGTTAGGGTTTCATAACAGCACATCACCCCTCGATAGCACCCATTTCTACACCAGAGATTCAGAGGTTAGGAAAAAATAGATTCCACATATTTCAGTGACTGCTGTGAAATTCCCTAGCTTGATGTGGGAATGTCAAAAAGCAACTTAATTGTGTATGATTGTTATATTTCTTGCATACAACTCTATAGGGCCCCATTCATTCTGGACTATCTCAGAAGCTCAAACTATGAAATGGGAAGTTCACAGAGTTTTAGAAATTATTTGATGGGACTTTTTTAAGGTTGTTCCTGCAAACTTCATATTAATGTTGCACAATACTGTAACTGGAACTAACCAATAACCTCTGATTTCATGGCTTTGTAATTCCGAGAGAAAGACCTTAAAAATACAACAGTGCAATCTGCTAGTTGGAGAGGTATGAACAAAATTGGGGTTGAATTGGTCAAACACGGAATTTTCACTCAGAATACTGGGATCAACCATAATAAAAAGAAGTTATTATTTTTAGATGTAGCTGACTTACTGTTTTCACATTTCAAAACTTATTTCAGATTTCAGAGACAATTTTACACCCTTTTACAATATTTCACAAGTATCTGTTGGAAAACCCATTCTTCCAGAAAGCTCTAAATGCAAACTTTTCCCATGTTGGTTGTTTTTCTCCAAGTCACAACATTATTTATAAACTCATTTTTTGCGCTAATGGATCTGGAAAGGCATTAATTACAATGTTGTAGGAAGACCAGCATGGTGATATCAGGTCATGCGGTTCAATATTCAGTGCTGTTATGAGAAGGAGACAGTTGTAGGGTGTTACAGATGTTGCCAGTGGGGTTTGCTGAGGGTCAGTGATCTGCAGCCCTGCAGTCCCAGAGATGGCGGCTGTTGTGTGGCTGGAGCATGGCGACTCTACCTAACTCTGCAGGGTCAAGGCACAAGGGGCTACGGGGTGCTCTCCCTTCAAAATGTGACAAATACGATGTGACATGTCAGTGCATGCTCAAGAACATCGCCCTCTTTCACTCATGCTAGTGTAATATTCTTTTGCTTCTGTTCCTTTCTCTGGCACACAAACACCCGCACACACACTGGAACAGACACATACATACAAAAAAGCAGACACAGAAACACAAATACACTGAAACAGAGAAATACAGATACTCACTCTTGCATGAATATGCACGTATGCGCAGAGGCGCGCGCACACACCCTACTCGCCCTGTGGCTGTAGCATCAAAAGCAGCCACTCTGCCCTACACTGTGTAAAAGTAACAGCTTGCTTTTATCTCTCCCCTTCCACTGTCTTCTCTTTTCCCAATGTTCACTCCTCCTCTCCACTGCCTTCCAGTCATTCCATGTCATCCCACCTCTCCGACACTTCTCCTACCAGCCGACAGTTAAGTGCATTTGCAGACCCTCTCAGAAAGGCTGTCATATATATTTCAAAACCATTTCAAAAACCGATTTAGATGGACAGAATGCACATTCACCAAGAGGCTGTGCAGGGCATATGTTCATACAGTGGCTTTCTGGAGTCTTTTTTTCCCCATTCTTGAATAAGACATTTTTGAATGTCATGCTCTCGTTGTCAGTGTAGCGTGTAAGTGTACTCATGATTTGATTTTTCAAAGTGGGCAAATAAAATATTTGACCAGTTTTTTTTTCTATCTACTTTAAGAAGACATATTCACCTAACCAAAAGTTATTAATTCCTTTAATAAAAGTGGCCTCTTCTACATCATCAGCAATATTTGCTCCTTGTAACCGTGCAGTTTATACAAATTTAATGAAGCACAGATAAATTATGCAGACATACAAATGCTGGTTATGGATGAAAAGGCATTCACACAAGTGGTAACAGTCAGAAAATCACCCCAATTTGTATTTTCTCCTTTGATGCCGTTAGATTAATTGCGATAGTTTTACCTGCATGTTTGCTTGTCCTCGTAACCCCCACCCAGTACCGCGAATGCCGGGAAGTGTTAATAATATTTAAAGTTGAGCGCCATCTGTTCCCAGGGTCTAACCTGAATACCAATACGGCTGCAAATGTTGCAATTAACAGAGCCAAGATGTCAGGAACACTGGAGAGGCAGGCTTTAAGCCTTCCCGCTCCAGGAAAAGAGAGGCAGATGTGATGTGAGCAGAGATGACATTCCAGTTCTCGGGGGGCAAAACACTCCTCTTGTCCCCCTTTTTCACTACCTCCATCTGCCCTTATTTGATGAGCTCCTCAGCATCATCTTTACTTAGGGGAATCTGCTTTTAAAAATATAGGCCTTATAAATGCCTGTCTCTCTCCATTTGAATGTTTTATACAGAGAGCAGAGACACATCAGCCAGGTGAATGAGAAGCCTGCTGCTGTTGTTTTTCCCCCAGACATTAAACCAAATTGCATTTGCTCTGCCATACACAGTTCGTCGCCAGAGGGATGCTCTGTTTGTGCATGTGTTGCCGTGAACGAAGAAGAGGGGAATCCATATGAGTACTTTGATTAAAACAATATGTGGACTATCAGACTGTGTACAATATGCTAGACTGACGCTAATGCGGATAAATCTGAAAATGTAATTTATGGGTGGAAAGTTTTATCATCCGCAATCCTGCTTTTAGATCGTTATCCGAAGGCTTGCCGTCAATATTTACATTTCCGCTTCTTTCACAAACAAAATGGCGCATTAAAGTCAGGATCTGCTAATGCTGATCTGGCCATGTCACATCGCAGTTCCTCTGTGATTATGTTGTTTTTCTGTAGTCAAATGGCATAATGACTGATATATTGTTCTGCTTGCTGCCAACACTCGCACACACGTGAGATCAAGTCCTGGGCTGCACTGTGAGAGCCTTGGGCACACAGGAAGAGCAGGTGATTGGGCAACTAATTTAATAGTTGAATTTCCAGCGTAATACAGTATTGCACAAACTTATTAAACTGCCTGTTATAAAAACAAGGAAACAACATTTTAGAAATCTGTCAAAAAAAGAAGTCAGAAATGAATGAATAATGAAGAATAACATTAAACCACTAAAATTATTTTTTTTCTGTTCAGGAATACAAGTAAGAAAACCTGAAATTTAGCATCTTAATAAAAAAGAAAAATAATGTGCTTTTTTCTGCTTTTCTGCTAAAAAAATTTCTGGAAGCACATTAGCCACCATTTGACAATCAGTGTATGTTAGAGTTGTCAAAACACCATTCCTCACCCACATATTGACACACCGGTATAAGGCAAGGTTTTCGAAAAAGAAAATACATTAGAAATCACTTCCCCTCGTCTTCTATTCACACTAAGTTGGCGGTTTTGATCCTCAAAGGTGAGCTCTCAAAAGCAAATGCTGTCCGTTTCAAACATCCATTATCCCTTTTCCTCTCTCTCTCTTTTCACTCCCTACACTTCACCGTGTCCACAGTTGAGTGGTGGGCAGAAGAAGCTGCCTGTTGTGGGATCACTGGTGTCACTGTTCACACATTCAGGTTCCTGTGACACTGACCTGCGAGTGACAGTAAAGCGCCTTTCTCTGGAGGGTTAGGTGTTGCCAAGGCTGCTGAAAGTGCCACCTGTGAGGTCATGCCCTGAGGCATGTGGCATTCGACGGATTTACTTTAATGATTCAGGCAGAAAAAGTCTAGTGGTCCCACTGTGACCCAGTGACCTGGAATCTGTTTAGATTAAAGTCAGTTGGCGGTTGACAGTATCAAAAAGACATACACAGCTTGCGAACTTAAGGACCACAAAGTGTGCATTACCCACAATGACAAAAATAATCCTGTAAACAATTATCAACCAGAGTGCATTGATACTATAAAGAGTTTACTATCCATATGTTTATAATCTGGGCATGTGTCTGATTATTGCTGAGATGGTCCAGTGGGCATGTTAGAGTGTATGCTCTGCGGGAGTGCAAACTATGACTTCCAATATCAGCTGGCCTCAAAGCTGCTTCTATAATGCATGAAGATCAATACACTGTGGCTTTGTGACTGAGGCCTTGCAACTCTGTGCCCATATCAAGTATTCTCGGCAACTGCCCTGCCGTTTGAAGAGATCTATGCCTTTGGATTTATCAGGGCTCTGGGGATAGCAGACTACAGGCTGGATACCCAAACTGCTATTGTTTGGTACAAAAACAAAGCTGGCAGTGCTGTGCTTAGGGTATTTCTGACATTTGCAGTTTTATGACAGTATTTGATGATAGCTTTCACAGAGGCATTTTTCAAGAGATCAGAACAAAAGGGGGCTTTATACCAGTAATCCATCTCTTCTCCAAACTTTGTGTTCCAAAGCTTCTCCATTAAAGGATATGGTTGGTGCATTTATTTCATTATTTATTAATTATTTGTAATTGTTGCTGTGTGATCGCAGTAGGAGTTTGTGCAGCAGCACACGTCTCACTAGAGGGGCATCTGAAGCTACAGTTTTAAGAAAGAGTCTCAAAAAAATTTGGTCTGGTCTTCATAGCTCACAATTATAGACAAACACAATTGGACTAAACTAATGACATGCAAACGCACGCAGGCTTTTAAATGTCTTTATCCTTCCATCAACACCATTTTTATTCTGTGCTTTTCTTAAATTAGGCACATGAACACAGATTTTAGCAACTCTGTGAAGATGTTTTCTTATTTTTCACCTCTTTCAGGACTGCACATTGTGGTCTTGGCATGGTCTTTGCAGGACACCAGCTCTTAGGGAGAGTAATAACATCCTGAAGTGCCTCCATTTGGAGTTATTTTCTCATGTTGTGTATTGATGAATAGAAATGGCTTTGGAAATGCTTTATGTCATCATTTCCATCTTTGTGCATCTGTATAACATGTCTTATAAGACTGGCTGTTCACCCCAACCAGTCTTTATTAAAAGCAGACTTCAATAACCATATTTCGTATGCCATTAGTCAGAGGGAGGGGCACTGCTACCACCCACACTCCCAATCTCCTAATTGCAACACATGGCTCTAAGCAGCCATTAGAAGAGTCATTAGCATAGAGGTTACTTTTTCCAGCCTGCACTGTGTGATTACTCTGCGTTTTCAATAAAAACATGAAAAGTACAACTAATTCTGTGTCATTTGTTTTGTCAGATTGTGTTTGCAATTGTGACTCAGTTTAAGACCCCATTTTATGAGTTATGAAAATGATCTGTATTTTCCTCCATGTAAAACTAAAGGAAAAAAATATTCCTCAGGAAGCACAGCAAGCGCTAGTACTAGTAACAGTCAAAGTTGGTCAAATCTGCTTCTCTCACATTGTACAAAAACAGTACACCTCCATAGTGCGGTGACAGTTTTGTATTACGCTGAAGACACTCCAGACAGAACATAGATTAGCTATAGATTCCCTGAAGATTTTTTTATTTTCAAGAAATGAAACCAATTTATGTTCAGCTATTTTCAGCTGAATGAATTTTGTTCATTCCTACCCCTCAAAATGGGTTTAATGCATAAGCAAATTTATTGTGAAGCCTTATATCCAGAAGAACACATTACATTATCTAAATGATTTCTCTACATTTCTACATGTGGTTAAAAAAAAAAGTCCTCTGGAGTGAGAAATGACTTGCTAATCGAGTCAATCCTACTATTTCATATTCTAACTTTTTCAAGGTCGGGGTCATGGGCTGGAGCCTGTTCCAGCATGCACTGGGCACGTGGCGAGCAAACATAGCGGCCCTTCCACATTGGGAGAAACCAGGTAATGGACTTGCCCACTTGGCATCATGTAAACTCTAAACAGAAGCCCCTGGCTTCAGACTGAGGTTTTAGTAGCCATTAGGACACTGTTCTGCCAAAGAAGTTATAGCACTCTTAAGTCCAATAGATAATTTAGTCCTCCCAAAAGGAATATTATTAAAATATTGCAGTGATTTGTGTCCTGGTCTCTGCCATGTCCTTAACACACACACACACACACACACACACACACACACACACACACACACACGGAGTCCCCACACATTTATTGGAGCGAAACAGACAGGGCCATGCAGGTATCCAAGGTAGAAACACTGGAAACATGAGAAAAGAAAAAAGAAAGTAAGGACATGGCAGAGATCAGGACACAAATCACTGCAATATTCTAATAATATTCCTGCTGGGAGGACTAAATTATCTATTGAATTTAGGAGTGCTATTAAAATAGTGCAGTTCTATTGAACTTCATGTTTTTTGTGGGTCTTAATGCTTAATATATTTCTTCTATAGTGTTTCCATAGGACATAAATATAACTTGGGTGGTATTTTTTAGGTCTAGTTAATAGTCATAAAAAATGTAACACAGTGTAGGAAATGGAACATGCAACTATCCAGATTCACTGCTGCGGTGGATGGCATTTATCACAGCCACATACCTTGTATGCTTTGTTTGACTTTCACAACCTGATGAAGTGTTATACCCAACAAGCCCCTGGCTGATCTCCCTACTGCCTAATGGCCTACTCTAATGGCTGTTTGTCTTGTTTCATAGTAATTGGGGGGCAACTGACACCTGCAGCAAAGTCTCTGCTATCCTTTTTTACTACTGAGATTCCTCTGCTGGCCCCCTCTGGGTCCTGTGCTTTGTAGGTGCCAGTTTCTTCTCTAATGATATCATAATTGCTGTTTTCCCACACAGTGGACAATGGTTGCCAAGCCTGAAGGTGGCCCAGAAAATGAGCTGGAGATCAAACCAGGGACACCATGATGATGAAGACAGTGTAGATGCATGCAAAAAAATAAAAACACACTCATCAAAGCTGGAACGTATTGCAGTCCCTTTTCAATACTGTGTCTCCCTCATTCTTTTGCTACCAGCCGAACCATATGGTTATCCACAATCCATCATTAGTGTAAAAAAGAAATGCAAATGTATTTTCTCTGTGTCAGTCAATGCCAGTGCATTCAATGCATGTATGTGTGTCCTTGAACAGAGTGTAAGAACCCCAGATATTAACCTGACCCATGTATTGATCCACACTATTGGCCTGAGGTCCAGATCCACACTTACATACATGTACCAAGATGAACTAACAACATTTTTAATATTTCACACTCCATTTTTGAATTTTTCTACAATTAAAAAAAAAGAAAAAAAGTCCAGCTCCACTCGTCTCAGCACACTCAGAGGAGTGAGATAGCGCAGCCAGGGCTGTTTGAACAATCATTTCTCAGTCCAGCTGAATTCATGCTGACGCTCCAGTTTGCTCAGTTTGCTTTCTGAAAACTCCCCTCTTCCTCTTTTTAATCCTCTGAGGGGGAGCGAGAAAGAGAGGGGACAGAGTAAGAAGGAGAGACCAGCATTGAATGCTGACAGGGACATAACTTGCCTACCCTGCATACCTTGTTTACAGTCTCCCTCCCTGCTGCTATACTCTCCCCTCTCAATGGAGCCATAAAAAACAAATAGGGGCTTTTAGAGAAATTGCCTGTGCACTGAAGATTAATAACAGTTGCACAAGTTCACCCAAGAAAGTCTCCAGAAGCAAGAACGATATTGGAAGATTAAAAGTGCCACATCCCTAAATTGGAATGATTCAGTGCTCAGGCCGCTCTCTAACCAGCTTATTGAGAGTCAGGGCTTTGGTCTACCTGCCAGACAAAGAGCATCATTAAGTATTTACTTCTGGATGAGTGTCCACTGCATGATGAGCTGAGGGTGGTATCGATCCAGTGTGTCTAAGATTGAAGTGGCCTGGGAGTTGTGGCAGGAGCACAGAAAAGACAGGTCATCCTGTTTGAGGGTAGGTCAGCCTTTTAATGTTTGCAGCAGAGTAGTTTAAAAAGAAGCAATGGGAGCACCAATTTGACCCACTGACATCAGTAATATTGCAGAACTTTTGGCTGGTTGTGGGACCGATTCATTATATGTTTATTTATGTGCATTATCCCTTTACACTGAAGACTGCTGATTACCCCACCAACTAGGACCAGAGATACAAGTTCATCAAAAGGAAATCAAAGGTCTTTGATGAACCTACAGCTCTTCATGAGCAAAACTGAGGAGCTGGTTGCTGATTTTAGAAGAAAGAAGGCAAAGCTACACCACACCTCCCTGATAAGGTAGGGATGAGGTGGAGCAGGTGAGGCTTGAGAGGATTAGTATTGCAGAGAACCTACCATGTTCTTGTCCCATCTCCACCCTTGTTGAAGAGCAGTTAATATTTTCGCGTTTTAATAAGAAAGGGCAAAAATACAATCGATTTATTGCTCATTGTGAATATTCAGGCACCCTGTACTGATTAGCCACGACACTTTGATCTGCATATTTTCAGCAGCGCCCGAGAGTTTCTATGGTAACGAGGAGACGCACACGTCTCCACAGCAACCGGATCTTAGCAACCGCTACATAAATCAACAAAAATTACCAACAGAAATACCCTAATTTGAACTTCTACCCGTTCCACCAGTCTGGAAGATTCCGTTGGAAAAATGTCGGAGAAGCAGAAGTTACAGGCTGAAGGCTTCACCGTAAAGGCCACTTTAAAGAACGCAGTGGTGAGTGAAGTTTTTTCAGTTAGCACTAACTATACCAGCAGTGTCAGTGTGGAGCGTTCATGTAGACGGGTTTTTTTTTCTGAAAGCGCTGACAGTCACCTGACATGCACCCTGGAAGCCCTATTCACATATTACTGTGGTAGCTGATGGAAAAGAGGGATGGAGGATTTACGGTTTGGATTTTATAAGCGATTTTGTCAGAGGAGTGTCAAGCCTATTTCAGAGAAATTTAAAGAGTTGGCTGCAATAATAATGGCTAATAATTCCGCTAGTCACATTGAATGCCATTATCATTGTAACATTACCTGCTACAAGTGGAAAAAGCTCCTGTACTCATCATGTTTCTTTACATCAAATTATAAATGGACTGGTACTTATACAGTATAGTGGCTTTCTACTGTAACTGAGCACTCATCATCAGTTTTTACTACAAGCCTATTTCACGCAGTGTTTTCATTCGATGCTTTTAAGTGCTATGCCTAGCATTCACACCCACACACCATGGATGCATAGGGAGCAGCTTGGGGTTCAGTATCTTGTGCAAGGATACTTCAACATGCAGACTGGAGGAGCCAGGGATCAAACCACTGATCTTCTGTATGAATGCACAACCTGCCCCACCTCCTGACAAATGATTGTCTCTGTCCCAGAAAAAATGATTAAATACGACCTGCTTAAAATGGACCTAGACACATTTCAACCAGTTTAAAGCTATTTTTCCATCTGTCAGTGTCCATGGCTGTTTGTGATTTTGATTATGGACATATGGTACGGGAAAAGAAAACACATATTTTCAAGTAAAATATCTAATTCCAGCTGAGATCATAAGATTTAAAGATTTAAAGGCAAATTATGACCGTTCACACAATTCACAATTTTAAGATGCTCCTGTCTGCTTCTTTCTTACACACACATAGAGAGGAACAACAGATAACAGTGAGAACATGGCAGTGACTAACAGCAGGGAACAGGTGTGTGTCAACTTGTCAAAATAAAAACCATCACTTTCTTAATGAAAGATTAGTGTGCTTTAAAAGTCTGGAATTTTCAAAACGGTAAATGAACTGGTTCTTATATAGTGCTTTTCTACTCACTTTGAGCACCTTATATAAGATACCTCATTCTCCCATATTCATACAAACACTTCTTTCTGTGGATAAGTACTTTCTATTTAACATTCACACTCAAATAGTTGCATCAGAGAGCAATTTGGGGGCTTACTAGCTTGCCCAAGCATACTTTGGCAAACAGTCTAGCACAGCCAGGGATCAAACCACCAACCTTCTGATTAGCAGGTGACCTGCTCTACCACCAGAGCTACAGCCACCCTGTAGCTACGCCAGTTAAGTTTAGACAGTGAACGCAATGTGCAGAAATATCTCATTTTAAAGTTAAAGCCCTCAGTTACAGAAATTTATCAGCATGATTTAGGTGCATTTATTTCAAAATATATGTGTCCTAGGTATCAGCTTCTATCTCAGCTCTTTTGGCCAACCTATTTACCTCCAACTTTTAGCAGCAAGCCACAGATCAGGCATGGCAATAGCAACAATCCCACTGTCATTTCTCCAGAAACTGCATAGTCAAGTTATTTTTTTGCTCTGGGAGCAGAGCAAGAGGAAAATCAGAATGCCTGAACAAACTCTCTTCAGTCATTATTCTACTGTATCTGTCTTCTGTGTGTGTGTGTGTGTGTGTGTGCGTGCGTGTGCCTAACCCTTTTGATCAGACAAGCTTGAGTGGGTTTCACACAAATATGGAGATTTGAGAACTCTAAAATTATCCAATAACTTTTATGGACTAAAATGACACTTATAAAGCCCATTCCAAAGCTATAAGGCAATGATTAGACGCCATGAAACTCAGAAACCGTGTGCTAAGAAAAATGCAAATGATGTTTTTTATAACAGCATTTTCTTTTTATGGACTATCGTGCTTATGGGATGGTTGGAGTTGTGTGCAGTGCATGGTTTGAGCCTGAAAGCTTGTAGTTTTGTTTTTGATTGCCTTGCTACAAATAGAAAAGGAACTGCTCTTATTTCTGTACTGCCTGTTGTTTTACACTGGGACAAACAAGAAGCCTCCTGTATCTCGATTTCCTTGCCGAGATGTCCCTATTTGGGACCTCAAGTGTGGTTAAACTGTTGAAGGGCTTGACTAATTTCCAAAGAAAGACTTTCTTCCTCTCATTTACTGCAAATGAAGATGGATCAGGAATGTGTAATAGGTTGTATGGCAGTGGACATTAGTCTTTATTGACTTCATGGACTTTATTGATTGGTCAGTAAAACTAGCTTTTGTCTGGCCAAAAATAGATTATTTAAAATCAGCACTAATTGTATTTGGGTTGAACTTCTGTCTTGTGCAGAACTGTAGATCATTTTACTTAAATAAGTTGTTTTTCACCACCAAGTTTACTAGAATCTTTTTAACCAATCACTGGAAAAGCTACTGTGTCTAAGGACCAAAGTTAAGCCGTGCTTTGCTTTATTTTAGGGAGGGGAAAGCATAATCTTGGATGCCTCACATGGAACATTTAAAGGAGACCTATTAATGCCTTTCCTTTTATTTCAGAAACATATACTGGATTTTTACTGCATCCCAAACTATTTCAGTGCCCAGCAACGGAAAATAACAGTGTAATAAAAATATTTAAAATATTTTTACATGGCTTACATTTACTCAGACTTAAGAAATAAGAGTAAAATGCACAGACTCAAATTAGATAAAGTGGTAGTTTCTTTAACTATATGACTTACCAGTTTGATTAGATGCATAGTCACAACCCAAGGGCATATTTTCAGAGAGAGATAGGCCTGCATATGTACTGTTAAATTGGTGGATGCTCAAATTAAAACATGGCCAAACTTTCAAACAATGATCACATGGTCTGAAGCACACCACGTGAGCTTCAGACTGCTTGTAATGCTTGATTTTAGACAGTTTTCTCTACTCTTCCCTCTGTATTATGTCAGTGAGTGCAGATATCCCTAATAGACCCATCTTGTTCAAACCTTCCATTTATAAGAGCAGTCAGTCTAAAGGAAGTTGGTCAGAGGGTGAAAGCTTGCTTTCAAACAGAGGGTAAACTGATGGGCTGCACCGAGGTCCAGTACAAGATAACTAATGATTATTTTAAAGGGTGAGTCATGCAAAGTTACTCTAGTAGAGTCCAAGAATAAAAATATGAGAGCTAGAAATGAGCACAATAGGTCTCCTTTAAACACAAGCAGTGATGCCATAGTCACACATCATCAGATTACTTAAATGTAGCTTTAATAAAAGTTGCTCCAGTTCACCTACAAAAGTCTCCAGAGTCAAAGACAAGGCTGGGAGATGAAAAGCACCACGTCCCTAAACTGGAATGATTCAGTGTTCAGGCTGCACTTTAACCAGCTTGTTAAAGTTGGGGCCGTGGCCCACCTGCCAGACAAAGAGCATCATTAAAGGTAGGGTGTAAGTTTGTAGAAACCAGCAGGAGTAAGCTGAAATTTTTTGGGATGCAAACAGCCAAAGGATCCCACAACCTTCAGGAACAGGCCACTGTAGGTTTAGGTGTTTGAGCTCAGCAGAGAAACACAGTTCCTCCTTTCTGGTTGCATACATGTAAAAACAAATACAGAATGAGCAAACAGTACAATTACATACACGTGTACTACTGATGTATAAAAAGTATGAGCACACCCAAGTAAAAATGTTCAGGTGCTAGACCAACAACAACCACAATATCCGTGAATTGGCTCACTATTTGTCTCCTTCCATGTGATCTTCTTCAGGCCTTCTACTGTTGTAAACACACGAACTCTTTCAGACCTTTACTCTGTCAACCATGCAAGATCCGAGAAAGTATTTTGAAGTTATTTTGTATATAGAATTGTGCAAATCTGTGTTTCTCAGTGTCAGTTGAGCGTAAGTAAATGGTTTGGAGGATGATTGATGCTCTGCACTGTCTTCAAATGATGGACAGGCAAGCCCTTTCTTGAGTGTCCAAATTGTAGATCAATCCCTTACGCTACAATCTAGCATTTAAGATGCTATAGAATTATTTTATTAAGTGATAGAAATGCCTGTTGCTCAGATATGGAGGTGGGAACTTACCTTAAACATCTGAACTTACACTGTTGCTGCGTTCAGTCTTCATATTTTCTTTTTTGAGGTGCGTGTCTGCAGACTGTGATGTGCCTGTGAGGATGCTCTTTTTCTTTAGAGGAATGCTTCCTGTATGTAAGGAACATAGTGTTGGATTTCTCACATACTGCTTTT
>JAMQGT020008222.1:0-113472 GCA_024447675.2 Pterophyllum scalare
GCTGGCTGCTACTTAACCTCCTAATTCCTTCTGAGGCAGTGAGGGTGTACTTACTTACACAGGACTGTGAATGTTTGTTGTGTCGAAATTAATTGTTACCTGGTTTTACATACTTTGTGATAAATAAAGCGGATCTTATCTTATCTTAATGGAAGTGACGCTGCCTATCAAGTATAAATGAGCCTATAAACATCACTAATATATGTAATGAAAATCTTTTACTACATGCGACTATTCTGCAGTGAACGATTTCACTATTTAGTGCTTTAACTTTCCATTTTGATTAGAACTAACCATGTTGTTGTTGATTAACTAAAATAACTAAAATTATTTACTTCTTATTTACCTTTTTTATTACAGCAACATGGAACAGTTGTGAAACTATCGTATTTGCAAGTTTATGCCTACTTTTTTTTTTTTTAAATGAGTAGTTATATTGAGTCCTATCTGTGTTTTTGCAGCTACACAAATCCATCCAATACAGGACTAACCATTTATGTGTGAACATCTGTATTAGACACCTCAATTAATGTTCACAGAAGGATCATTTTCATATTCATCATGTTTTTGTTTTTTTTTTGACAAAAGCCACTGAGAGCCACTGGAGATTGACAAAAGAGCTGCATGTGTGCAAATTCTCCCATGACCAGAAAGCTGCCATAGCAGCCACCGAATATTAGTATCTTCCCACGTCAATCAGACTGAACGTTACTTCGCAACAGGGACGAACTCACGCAGTATGACTCATCACATGTGACTTTGGGAAAAAAAAAGTTTTCTGATGACATATTCTTTGGTGATTGCAGGTGACTGCTGTGATTACAGTTGAAGGCTCAGCGTATTGTTAAGAGGCAGAGGTGGTGTATTATGATAGCTTAATGAACACGATGTGCAGAAAGTCAACATGAGACTCACGTAAGTGTTCTATGTGTAAAAGGAAAATTTTGAAAGCATGTCTATTGTCTTATTTATTGTTTCCTATTTGTATATGTAGATATGGGTGTGCATGTGAATGTGTGCGACCATTGAATTTGTGTGTATTTTAGTCTTCACACGCTTATTCTCAGGAATGTAGTGAATAGCTTTCCCCAGGGGGGAGGAGAGGAGCTGGGTGGTGTGTGTATTTTACCTGCCCTCGTTTCCCCTGCGGGTTTATTTCCATGCTTTTGATTCGCTGGAGTTCCACCTCACCTGTTGAATGCAGTGTAAACATGTTTCAGCAAATTCAACTGTTACTCAGAATACCCTGCATTAAGAGTGCATTAATCCCACAATTGGTTGACAATCATCAGACTGTTTGAAAAGTGCTTTGGGTGTGGCATCATAACACTGAAGTTTACAAAGCCAGTTTATGAATCAAGAGGTTGATGATGCAATTGCAGAGTATGTTGCATTTTATGGGCACGGCTCTTTTGATGTCAAGGGGAGTAAATACTTACAGGGTGAGTTCACTAAGAGCATGGGTTACGTGAGCCACCATGTGGTTTCAGTAATGGCACATTTAATATGCGTGAGTATCACAATCTGAGAGGAATCTGCACCTGGAATAAGATCCGAACAGTTACTGACTGTCAGCCTGCCACAGTATGTTTGGAAAAGGTGAATTCATGCAAACATACAAACTTATTCATTAATGTTAGTCCAGAACAAAGGGTAACAATGCAAACTTATAAACTATCAGACGGCTGGACTTTGTGCTTTTCTTCGGACAAAAAATTATTATTACAAAACATATATTTTCACAATGATGTTTGATAGTTTGATTTTTATTTGCCCTGAATTTAAGATGTTTGCACTTGAGATTGCTACCTCCCAATAAAACAGGAGCTAATAGCAGTGTATGCCTTTAGAGTTTGCCACTAATTGGTCACCAATCTGGGAACCCATCAGCTAATCTGTTGACTCAGTCTGTCGAGGAAACTGACCATTTTTCTAAGATCCAGCACATACCCAGTACAAGCTTTCCTGGTCTGTGGATTGGCCATCATTCACAAAGATGGGTCATTTTTTTAAAAGTGTATATATATATATATATATATATATATATATATATATATATATATATATATATATATATATATATATATATATATATATATATATATATATATATATATAAATCAGCAGTAGCCATGTTGATGGTTCATGGATCTATGAACATCTGTAAAAAAGGATGATACATCTGACACTTGTCTGGGACAAAACGATCAGTCACCAACCAACATTTTAATATCTATTTTGCATTTTTTGAAACTGCACTCAGTTAAATTTAGAGATTTTTTTTTTCTTTTGGCGTTTACCTCTGCTTGACAATGCACTAATTAACCTGGGGTCACAGCCTCAGGTCACAGGTCAGCATTTGTGTGAATAGGGCATTCTGACGAGTAGGTGGGTGTGTGTTTGTATTTGTGCTTATGAGAATGCCTGTGTGGCCATTGACTAGGCAGGATGGGAGAGTTGTGACAGGCCCACAGTGAAAGGTACACACAGATAAGCCAGTGTGTGCATAAGGAAAGTGACTTTAACTGAGAGTTTCCAAACACACCTGGGAGATGTTCCTACACGAGATAAAAGCTTGGGAAAAAAAATATCCACTGCAAATACCATCCATTTAAAAGCTTGACATTCAGGAATGGATAAGATTTGACTCTGTTTTCTCAGTGAGGAATTGCACTCTTCAGGATACTATTTAGACCGAGTGAGACAATGTCATGGATGTAAGTTAAAGACATGTTAAACAATGAGATTAGTCCTGTTTAGCTCAACAAACAGAGATGAAGGTTTGCTGTTTCCCATTTCCTACCAACAGTAAACATTGTTTTTCTCTCCCCAACATTTCCGATGGAAAAAAACTATTACGTGCAAAGAGAACGAACTCACGTGTAATAAAAAACGCGGATTCCTTTGGCTCTGTGAAAAGTTTTAGCATCTTTCACTTCAGGTCGGTGTTTTTGTTCGACCTCGCTGAGCTGGTTTTCACCAAAACAAAAAGGCAGTGTGCAAAAAGCAGAGTGAAGTCATCGAGTAGACCTCTGAGCACAGTGGAACAGTTGCTATCTAATGAGCCAGCAGCTGATCCAATGCACAGTGTCAGCAGTGATGGTACACTGTTGCACTGTGGCAATGCCACGACGAGACACTATGCCAAAACACAAAAAAATAAAAAGGAGGAAAGAAGATTCAGGATATACACACTATACACACCCTCTGATGAGTAACACTGAAGGAAAACCGGAGTACTGCTGCATATATGAAAAATGCCCAAAAATCATTCTGCACCAACAAACTGCATTCTCAAGTACATTTTTGAAGGAGTGTTGTTGTTGTGGCAGATCACATATACCCTTGAAATGAACCCATCTTGGCCTTTTTTTTTCTTGCCTTCCCTCTTGCCGTTCATTTTCAGGCAGCTAGTCATATATCAGATGGGGTGGGACTAACCCTGATTACCATAAAAATGGTAATTAAGCTTCTAACATGTTGTTAACGTTATGAAAGGGTGTATTTAAACCCAAACCATGATATTTTCCTAAACTAACTGCGTACTTTTGGTGCCTAAGCTTAAACAAACACCAACTGAAAAGTAAACGAAAATAAAACACAAATACCTCAGTCATGATCCTGTAAAAGATTGAAACCCCAGCCTCCTGAGTGAAAGTCCAGGATCTGACTCCCTCATCCTCTGTTAATAGTCTAGCCTTATATGCCTACCTTTTCTGGAAGAAATATTTTTCCCTTGAAACATGATTGATAATGAAGCGAATGGGAATTACCGTCTGAGTCGGTCTGATTGGGACTGAAATGTTTAAGTTTAAAAAATTTTTCAAAGAATCAGATCATGTGGAGTTAATCATACATTGGTAGCCTGCTCATATCTGACTGGTGATATTTGTCCATTTCTGGAACTGTCTTCAAAAGACCTGTTCTGTTCTTTATATGTTATACCATGAGGACATCATTTAGTGCGGCAGCCAACTGTCTGAATGATATGATTACATTTAAAATTGTGTATCCCAGGGTTGCTACAAAATTAGTGTATTAATGTTTCAGATCATCAAACAAATTTTGATATTAGCCAAAGATAATGTGAGTAAACAGAAAGTTCAGTTTTTAAATTGTGATTTAATTTATTAAGGGGAAAAAGCTATCAAACCTCCCTGACCCTGCGTGAAAAAGTAATTTCACGGCCTACACAACTCCATGTCCTAATAAAATCTGGCGCTACTGATGTCTCATATATCTGGTGGAAAAACCTTCTGAAATTGAAGGACTCTAAAATTTTACTAATCATAATTACACCTTCCTCCCCCAGAACTCGCAACACCATCACTATCTTTCCTCTAGCCTGGATCTCGTATCGAACAAATACCTTTGAAGAGGCTCGCAACCTGGGGGTCAATTTTGACTCCAACCTCTCTTTTGATTAATTTGCATCTAAAGTTAGTTAGTCCTGTTTCATTCAGCTTGCACAGATATCTAAAATCCACTAATTCCTGTCTCATTCTGACTTAGAAAAGGTCTTCCAGGGTTGCTGGTGTAGCTTACCGGGTCATGTGCCATATGTAGTTGCAGGGGCCGGGGTCCAGATCCTCTCTGGGCCATTTGCTACGTGTCTTCCTCCGCGCTCACTCTCCCGGTTTTCCTGGATCAATAAAGGCTTTTATTTCTTCCAGATGTGACTACTGTAATGCGCTTTATTCCGGGATTAGTCATCATAACATACACAGGCTACAATTAATTAAAAATGCTGCTGCCAGACTTCTAACGCACAACAAAAGGAGCAGCTGTATTACACCAGTGTTTGCAGCCCTTAGGTGGCGACCTGTTAGTTTTCGAATTGATTCAAAAATTTTCTTGCTGGTTTTTAAAGTCTTTGTGCTCCACTCCATCTCTGCCTCACCCTGGTCACTCAGAACTCCATCCAAACCTCCATCTTCATCTTTACCACTACTGCCGCCAGCATCTATCCTGTGGGGGTCCTGCCCAGATAGCTTATTAACTGAATTCTGTTCTCACTAAATTGTGTGTGCTTTCTCCAAATGATCTCTTTCTATAGAACTGAAGTCATTTTTTATTTTTCAAATTTGTTTTTATTGTTTAGCACTTTGTAACTTTGTTTTAAGAAAAGAGCGATACAAATAGAAATAAAGCACAAACTTGTTACAAGCCTTTGTACGTGTCAAATAAGGTAAAATGTCATAAAAGGAGTGAATTTTAACCTAACCCTAATTCCTAATAGGCTTTAAGCCTCTTTGTGCATGATAGCAAGTTAGATTTGGGGCACCTGACGTAATTTTAAACATAAAGGCTGTCCAGAGAACATAAGAACTGCTCATTTTCTGTTTAGTTTCTACTGAGCAAAGAAGAAAGAAACTAGGCCACACAGTGAAGTCAGTTTGAGGATGCGAAACTACCCCTTAGGCCAATAGTAGGATTAGTGTGTGTTGCCTTGTCTTACTTCAATATGTGATCCTGCAGCACTGCTCCAAGCATATTCGAATATGATCAATGCTAGACAGCACTCGCCTTTAGTCGTGTTAAAGTACACTATATCCTCCCCTGTCGGTCCTATCTCTCTCTTTCCTTTCATTTTTCTTCTTCACTGACCAAATGGGCCCATGAACTTCTTTGAACTCTGAGCACACAAAAACCAACTCCTTACTGGAACTGAGCAGAAGAGATAGAACTGTGGAGGACTGATAAAGAAAAGTGTTAGAGATACACATGAATATGCAGGAGAGGTGAGAAGCGGGAACACTTTTTTTTTTTTTGCCTCTTCAAGTACTTGAACTTTTGCTCTTACTTGATCTCAGAGCTTCAACTTATCTACTCGTCCTAATAGGAGAGCAGGATGGGGAAGGTGAGAAGGGGAATGAAGGCTGGGTTGGACATGTGCCACCTCTGTGTGGCACGCTCCTTACAGCTGGGCAGGGTTAACAGTCATGACAGTGACTTCAGTCAACCACTATAAGGGTTGACTGAAGTCATCTGTGCAGTGTCAAGTCCAAGTGGCTATCAGATGTTTTCTGTAAGGAAATGGAATGACATTTAAAACACAAAGATTAATTGCTGTGCTTCAGGAAGCTCGGTGGGGAATTCTGAGAACACTTCTGAGAAATAGAAAGCAAACTGGGTTACACACCTTCATGTTCCTGAAAGTTTTAACAACGTTCCTTTTTTTCCCAACTGCAATGTGAGAGACACTCTCACTTGCACGTACTACAACCATTCATCTTTTAGGCATGTGAAAATGTGCACACACACACACACACACACATATGCAGCTTGATCACAGGGGGGTGAATGTTATCAGAGCGCATTAGCAGGGCAAGCACTGAAGGTTAATTCATAGACAATTTACATGAGATTGGTTAAGAAGTTAACTGAGATAATCCAGAGAGAAACACCTTGCCGTGCCAATCACTCCCTTCCACAGACTTACGAGAAGCTTATGCTCTCATGAGTGTATGCCAAGAAGCAAAGACTCGCTACTTACAAATGGGAGTGTACAAGGCGGAAAGGAGGAAAGACAACAAAAAGGAAGAATGTGTAATTTAGCAACAGGTGATAAAAAGACTGGCAGTCAGCCATTTGGCTTTAAGTAACGAAAAGATTTGGTTACTTCATATATTTAAACAATGCAGTTCATTGTTAATCAAACTCAAAATCTTTAGAAGACTGTATAATGGGAAAATTGGTTAAAAAAATACATGAAAAATTCCAATTACCAAAACAATAAAAAGTAGACTTATCTTATATATATATAGTATAAAACCCTTTCAATCCTGTGGCTGGTTTGATCTCAAAGGACAACTTCAGAAATAATCAAAACAAAGCATGGACTGAAATTTCCTCAGCCATCATCCCATACCAATGACTCTTTTTTGTATTTTTCATGTGTGACACACAAAAGATGTGGCCACATTTTTTATTTCTTTTTTTGATGTCACTACATACCATGAGGGTCAATAGTTGCAGGATAATTATTCCAGCTCTTGCTGATCATATATATATATATATATATATATATATATATATAGATAGATAGATAGATAGATAGATAGATAGATAGATAGATAGATAGATAGATAGATAGATAGATAGATAGATAGATAGATAGATATCCTTTTTTTAAAATATATTTTTCCATCTGGTACCCAGTACCGTCAGTAGGTGGCAACTGGGCATCAGGGGGCTGTCTGAAAAGCTGTTGCTCCCCTGCCACAGTGTTGCCAACTTAGCAACTTTGTCGCTAGATTTAGCAACTTTTCAGACCTGTCTAGCGACCTTAATAGCGGAAGTGGGTCTTGTTCGTGTGCTTAGGCCTCGTGATGCAGCTGGTGAATTTATTTAAATAATATGGGACAAACTTTAGGCAACACGGTGGCGTGGTGGTTAGCACCGATGCCTTACAGCTAGAATACCATCTGGAAGGCTTGGGTTAGATTCCACCTTGGCCCGGGCCGCTCTCTCTCACTCTGTGGAGTTTGCATGTTCTCCCCATGTCTGCATGGGTTTTCTCTGGGTACTCCGGTTTCCTCCCACAGTCCAAAGACATGCACTTACTGGGGTTAGGTTAATTGGAAACTCTCAATTGCCCATAGATGTGAGTGTGGATCGTTGTCTGTCTTTCTGTGTTGGCCCTGTGACAGGCTGGCGACCTGTACAGGGTGTACCCTGCCTCTTGCCCTATGTCAGCCTGAACAGGATAAGCGGAAGTGAATGGATGGGACAAAATTTATTTATGTACTATGGGTCTAGGCAAAGCATTAAAGTCATAATGGTATTTCATAAAGTTAACTTTTAGTTCTAAATATATACGGTGTTTTTTACTCACTTTTTGTCTCAAAGATGTTATTCCTCTCTCCTACAGCCTCAAAAAAACAATTATGCAAATTAGGTGGTGATCTATATAGCAACTTTTAGGACAGCCAATAGCAAAGCCCTTCAATTTTATTCAGAATACCTCAAATGAGAATGTCTGCCTCTTCATTTTTTCTTTCTTTATTTATTTATCTATTTTTAATCTTATATTATTTATTTATTCCTTTGTTTTTCATTTATTTAGGATTATCTCTATCTCCATATTGTTTGTATGTTCACTTCTTAAGTTAAGAATTATTATAGTCAAACTGATTGTATATAATACTCTTTATGTACTGTAATTCTGTTCATATTGTATTATAATCTTGTGAAATAAAGATTTTAAAAAAAAAAAAAAAAAAAAGGTCAGCCAATAGCTACTTTCCTTACTGAGGTGTTGGCAACTGTGCTTACGAGAAAGCAATGCAGCAACAGCCAACCGTCTTCCTTTCTGCTCATTTCATTCTTTCTATCAGGTTTGTGCCATGTTTAAGAATGTAAAACACAGAAGAGTGAATTGTGAGAACGTGTGACTGTATTTGTAGGGGTCTCAGTTCAGAGTTGCCTTTCAGTTAGTTTTTTGTCTCTGTATTGTAAATGTTAGACCCACTGAGCTTGCTAGCATGTCAGCTTAATATGTTGATGTGTGTACCTGCTGCTTACTTGTTTGGGGGGCATTAAATTCAAATGTTCTGGCTGTAAATCCAAATGTTCTGGCTATTATAGTTGCTAAAGAAAATGACTCCAACAGATGGTTGCTGCCTGGTAGGGTCTCCCATGGCAAGTTAGTCCTGGGTGAGGGGCCAGATGAAGAGCAAAGCCCAGCTATCGGGGTTGGCGATTAGGACATGGGACATCACCTCTTTGGCAGGGGAGGAGCCTGAGCTAGTGCGTGGGGTCGAGAAATACTGACTAGATATGGTCGGCCTCACCTCAACACACACCTTAGGCACTGGAGCCAGTCACCTGGAGAGGGGCTGGACTCTGTTCCAGGCTTGAGATTTACTCATTGACAGGCGGAGGGCTGGGGTGGGTATTCTTGTATCCCCTCAGCTTGCTGCCTGTATGCTGGAGCTTTTACCGCTGGATGAGAGGGTTGTTTCTCTGCACCTTTGGGTCGGGGAACTGGTCCTGACTGTTGTTTGTGCTTATGTGCTGATCAGAGTACCCAGCCTTCTCTGAGTCACTGGGTGGGGTGCTCAATTGTGTGCCGTCTGGTGACACCTTCGTCCTACTCGGTGACTTTACAGAGGAACAGCCTGCCTGATCTGAACCCAAGTGGTGTTCTGTTATTTTGTTATTTGACTGATCGTAACAAACACTTTGTTCGAACATAAAGTGTCCATAAGTGCACATGGCACCAGGACACTCTAAGTCACAGGTCAATGATCGATTTTGTAATCGTATCATCAGATCTGCAGGCTTATGTTGTGGACACTCAGGTGAAAAGAAGAGCTGAGCTGTTAACCGATGACCACCTGGTGGTGAGTTGGATCAGGTGGCAGGGTAAGTTGCTGGACAGACCTGGCACAACTAAATGTAAAGTGAGGGTGCGCTAAGAACATCTGGCAGAGGCCCCAGTCCACGAGATCTTCAACTCCCACCTCTGGCAACATTCCGACAACATTGAGTCTGAATGGACCATGTGCTGCACCTCAATTGCTGAGGCAGCCACACAGAGCTGTTGCTGTAAAGTGGTTGGTACCTGTTGTGATGGTAATCCCCAAACCAGATGTTGCTCACCGGAGGTGAAGACAGCCATCAAGCAAGAGGAGTCCTATCAATTCAGTCTTATTTATATAGCGCCAAATCACAACAAACAGTTGTCTCAAGGTGTTTTATATTGTAAAGTAAAGACCCTACAATAATTACAGAGAAAACCCAACAGTCAAAACGACCCCCTATGAGCAAGGTCTTGGTGACAGTGGGAAGGAAAAACTCCCTTTAAACAGGAAACCTCCGGCTGAACCAGGCTCAGGGAGGCGCAGTCATCTGCCGTGACCAGTTGGGGCTGAGGGGAGCTTCTGCCTTGGTAGCCTCAGAATCTCATCTCTGCTTTTTGTGGATGATGTGGTCCTGTTGGCTTCATTGGGTCATGGCCTCCAGTTCTCACTGGAGCGAGGCACAGCCAAATGTGAAGCAGCGGGTATGAGAATTAGCATCATAGATATAAGCGTCAGAAATTAGCTTTCTCTAAAGGGTGGCTGGCCTCTTCCTTAGCAATAGGGTGAAGAGTCCAGTCATTTGAGAGGGGATCAGAGTAGAGCCACCACATTGAAAGGAGACAACCATCTGACTAGGACCGATTCTGGATGCCACCTGGGTGAGGTGTTGCATGCATGTCCTACTGGGAGGAGGCCCCTCAGTAGACCCAGGACATGCTGGAGAGATTTTAATCTCTTGGCTGGCTTGGGCACGCCTCCATATTCCCCCGCATAAACTGGAGGAGGTGGCTATGGAGAGAGAGGACTGGGTTTCTCTGCTTAGGCAGCTTCCCCCGCAATCCAGCTCCGGATAAGTGGAAGAAAATAAATGGAGGGATGGATGAATGGGAAAGAGGTGCAGCAATTTATTAAAACATGCAAACATACACAGAAATACAATATATAAGACAAAAAAAGAGCGTGGAGAAGATGAATCTCTCAGGCCCTGTGTCAGGACCTATTTAAACAGTTCTTTGCTAAGTTTCCTGCTATGTGTAAATGCAACACTGATTCATCCCTTGAGTTGGATGCCTTTTTTTAATGCTTGAATGAGTCATAGGTCAGTGTAAAGTGACTTAACAAAGTAAAAAAAAAAGTAAAATCCTCTGAAAACAGTCAGGTACAAGGACTGGACTGAAAATGAATGAATTTCCAAAGAAAAAAATCTTTGAAAGACCTTCAGAAAGCCTGGAGGACTACTGCTCAAGAGCATTTTTGAAAATTTTACAAGAAAGTCTGGCTCATTGGAAGCAAAATATAAAGAAACGAGAGATTTTTCAAAATACTATACATGTTTTCAGTTTCATGAATTTACTTCCTTGATTGAAATACAATGCTGCTTTACAGTAGTCCTCATTAATTTAAATTTGGAAACCTTTTTGCTTTAATCTACATATATGTGAGTTTGCTGGTTCTGTCTAAGTAGTCTGTTCTTATACCACTCTTTTAAAATATGAACACTTAATCAGAGGTTCATTTTAAAGGCTGTAAATGAGCAATAAGCGGTGCAGAAGTAAGAGGCATACCTCCGGCTTGTCTAACCCAGCCTTTTTACTGTGTCGCACATTTGTGTGGAAAACTACTCGTGCAGTTGCATGAAATCAGACTGCAGTTCTCATGGCGTGATTGCTCAGGATGGAAAAACTCCAAACACTTACTGGCTTAAAACAACGTGACTTTGGCTGCACTGTAAACAGCTAATTACTCTTGTGTCCTATCACTGATAAAGCCCCGGCTCATGGAGTGTTTGCTGGAGTATTACACCATGCCGCTGTCCCCACAGCACAGACAGGTATCACCCTGCTTTTCTACTAACACAATGACGTTTGCAAATGTGCGTCAGTGTGCAGGTCGACGAAGGGGAGGCTGTTTTTTGTACTTTTAGGAAAGCACTGTTTCATTAAAGTGCATGTGTTTAAATATGCGTGTATGGAGTCAGCAGAAACTGTGCACACACGAACTGCATCCACTGTAACCTTGTCCACTTGAGACTGCACCCATACACACAAATCCACTCTCTGAGTCAGCAGAAACAGGAGCTCATTGACACCACTAATGAACCCAACTGTTATTCTTCAATTTAACTCTGAAGCCAGCCAAGGAACTCCTCTCAGGACTGCTACAATTACATGTCAGCCTTCTCCTCCTTAAAGCTGTCTTTCTCCTTATCTATCATTCAGCCTGCTTCTCTCCTTTCTGCTTTATCATGCCTCAGTTCTTTGCACTGTAAAGTCTCATTGTTCGACTTTTTTTCTCTCTCTCATACCATTAAATGCATGATAAGGTATGAACTGTAGCAGACACACAGCTGCCAGCTTATGTCATTACATGCTTTGCAGTTCTTTCCATTTCCTTGATAACTATCAATCTGTCAGTGAACTGGAGGTACATGTAGACAAAACAGCTCTTCCTCTCCACCAGGAGAGGGCGTAAAAATCAGAAAGAAATCAGACAAAGCAAATCTTACATGAGAACGTTATGGGGGAAAAAAATGAAGACATTTAATAATTTACTTTTAATTCAGTTCAACAGGAATCAGAAAATATAACATACTGTAAAAGTGGCTACCTGTGGGACATATTACATTTAAACAAGTGCTGAGGTAGTTCTTCTATATTTGAGTCATTCATTGCTACAGTATTTCACTCTACTGCATTTAATTAGCAGTTTTCACCGATTCATATTATAAAATACCACGTAGGCTATATTGTCTCAATTTTACTGTAGCCATTTTTGCTTCTAAAATTTATTTCCTGCTAATAAATCGGTACTTTTAACTATTTAAACGTGTGGCTTTTATTTAAGAAAATAATTGACATACTTCCTTCGCTACTACTCGTGCACATATTCTTACGCAAAGCTAGAAAGAGCCTTTTTGTCGTAGTGGCAAAAATGTTTTATTATCCTCAGCATGAACGTCACAAGGGTTACATGGCGTCACCATTAGGCTGCTTCACTAGCTCTGTAAGTATACTCTCATCTCATGTTCCTCGCCCTGAGATGTGGCTCAGAGGGCAAAAGACCAGGTGGCCACTACTTAGAGCTAAACTACACAGAAAATCCGTTCTCTGCCAGGATGCCACGACGCGGAGACTTTCCGTGGAGCTCAGGGATGCGGACCGCACCTGATACTAAGACGGCGGAAAACGTTGTCCGGAGCACGCACGCACAGACTACGTGTCCAGCCACACACGCTTCTCCTACGTCGGCAAGTAGGGTGTCCTCTGTGTAGTCACAAGGCTGGAAAATACTTACCCCCGGTACCACATTAGAGCCCCACTACTAAATTAAAACCTCACAAGCATGTGTTCACCAGTGTTTCCCTCACATGGAACGATTCCGAAAAAGCCTAAAAAAGGACTTCATTTGTAGCAGAGATCCGCACTGTTACGACCGCAATAACCCATGAGACGGTTGTTTTAGACTTCTGTGGGCAGTTTAAATCTGCAGGAAATCTGACATGTGACTGGTGAAACGGATTCAAAGCCTGAAAACAATGAATGGCATTTCAGCGAATGAAACCAGCATGTATTATACATCAAGGCGTCCTCGTGTCTTATTATTCTGATGTTTGAAAAAATTAAAATAGACAAGTGTTGTGCCAAAAAAGTGTTCTCCTGTCAAAAAGTGATGGCCGGTATTTGCAAAAAAGAAATGATTGGCGCTATTTTAACCGTTGTAAATGACTTGTTACCTATAAAATAAATACCTATAAAATTAAATATATTTCAAACATATCTTGTTTGAATATCAAGTCATTTTGAGACTGAAAGAACATTAATGTCACAAGGTTGAAGCTGCCATCAGTGTTTTTGCACAGTGACTTTTACATATCTTATAGGTTAAAAGTGTTTGACATTAAAAATGCCTCCCTTTTTTTTTTTACCCCATAAGAGATCTGTCCGGGGGGCAGCACAATTCGCAAAAAATATAACAGTATTAAAAAAAAAATTAAGCAGCCAAAAAGGACTGGATTGATTATAATATAGAACACAGAGTAGGTACAATAATGCAGAGTCATGAAGATACTTGCAGAACGGGTGATTTCTTTATTTTAAATATAATCTCTTCGTAAATCCTGCGGATTGCAGCCTTTTTACCAATATAAGCAAATATATTAGACATTAAAAAGCAGGCGATCACGGCAACCTCAACGTAGACCATTAGCGCAGCGTGAGTATAGGACACACCTACCACACTTCATTCACTCCCTTTCACTCCCCTCTGACGGCAATTTTTGCACAGTACTGAGGAGCGACGCAGACGGAGGAGGACGCTTTTTAGATGAGAGCTGTGATGATACCGGGATCAGCCAGGCAAAAAAGACAAAAGTTGTTCGCCACGATTAACTGACACTGCGGTTTCCTTTTTCACTGAACGTCAGCCTCGTCCACGGGTTCAAGTTTCAAATGGACAGACACTTGAAGACGGTTGGCTCAACAAGCATGGGATTATTTCTGTAATGTGGATTGCTATTCCCTTGCACGAAAATAAAGATTTGCTGCGGAACAATGTGAGACGTTTTGCATCTTGGGTTCTCGTGTTTCTGGATATCTTGAAAATAATTGGCAACAGCTGAGACAAAAAGAAGAAGAAGAAGAAGAAAGAAAGAAAGAAAAAGTAGTAGTCAATACGCGGAGGATTGTATTCTTGGGACCAGCATGGATTTGCTTTTACAACCCCCTGCCCTTGTAGAGAAGTTTTAGCCGGTCCTCTTGTATTTGTATTGTCCCAGTTGTGAACTCCATGTTATAGAGAACAAAAAGCCTCATCTGGCTTGTTGAATTTTAAAAAACAAAGATCTTCTGCCCTTTGGATTGGATTTCAAACACCATGAACTTTATTGACAGTTTGACACTATTATTTTTGACGCTGTCAGCTGTCAAGGTGAGTGTTTCGGACAGCAAACTGACCCATAAAGAGACCTCCGTTTGAGAAATGTAGTGACTGGTCATTAATGTGTAGCTTGCCCTTGTCTTTCCCCTGGCTAGGTCACCCCTCGTGCTTAAACAAGCTGAAATGTTTAGTGGCTTTTGGGGAGATTTAAACAGCCATTACGCAAAACTGGCATTGTATAAACGTAGCCCACACAGACTCTGGGGGGTGGTGCGCCCTTTTTTTGTACTGTAAATCTACGATAAGTGACGATTTTTAAATAATCTTAAGTTTGACGTTGGGTGATTGCAGGCCTGCTCTAAAACCACCTTGGAGATATTATTACGCTTTAAAGGCGCAGTGGCTCCATTCTGAATTAGGACTTGTGAGCAGGTTCACTACCGGCACTCTTGCTTTCTGCTTCAAGAGGCTCTAGTTCTCGAACTGGAATTTAACCATTAATTCCAGTAGTGACCGAGAATTTCTTCTCCCCCCCCCGATTAATCAACCGAACTGGTGGGATTTTAAGAGCGCTTTAGTGCCCACTGTAAATCGTTTTTATATAATCATTAATCAACTGCTGTATAGCTTTGAGCAAAGGTTTCAAGGTGGAAAAAAATACCAACTCAGTAGGAGGCTGCGTGTTTTCCCGTAACATGATTGGACTTTGTAGGATTATAACACCACTTTCAAAAACGCCTTTGCTTCCTTTGGTTTCCGGCGGCAACATAGCTCCTCTCGCGAGCATCTTAGTCCCGGCATAACAAGATTGGGGGTCCAGTTAAGTGTTTATTTAACTAACTGGACCACTTAATGGCAGCTAAGCCCCCCCAATCAACGCTGAACTGTATATGGATGAAACATCAAATGCTTTTTTAACAGTGGGCATATCATCACTTGGTATAAGCCGGCGTTGGCGGCCTGACACCCATACATTAATGCATAGAGCTTTTGGGGGGCTGGGGTCTCTCGGCCCACAAGGTTGGACCCTCTCACGCCACTCAAAGGGGGTGGGGCTTGGTAACAAACCGATCTTCTTTTTGTCCCCCACCACCACGACCACCCTTCCCTTTTCTCCTTTCATTAAGAAATAGAAAAGAGTTGCTTATCTCCAAATGCCGGCTCACTCTGCGCACGCCATATCTCATGCAACATTGGTGAGATATTGCGCGAGTTGCGCGTGCTCCTACGTGGAAAAAAAATGGGAGAGGGAAGGGTTGTGAGTGCGTGTGTGTGTGTGTGTGTGGAGACGAGACAGCATTGTGTGTAACGAACGAGTGGAAAGTTGCCAAAAAAAAAAATCCTTTGTGGCCCAACTGGTGTGGTGACAGCTACCCCCTGTGAGGGGAAAGTAGCAGGCTGAAATTCTTGCCGGCTTTAATGGCAGCGGTTATTAATCCGTGCTGCCGGGAAGCAGTGGAGACACACAATAAAGATTTGGTAACTGAAACTAAACAGCGATGTCGAAGTTTATGAAGCTTGGTCACGTAGTTGATGTGGCTGAACTTAGATCAGTTTGACACGTTGTACCTTTGATCAAACGTTTGCCCATATAAGACCTTAGACACTACATACATATAAGTTATAATTAGACTACAAGCAGCCTCATTAAGGAATTGCATCTTGGGATATTTTTTATTTCAAGAATATATGTATTATTGCTACCTCATGAATGCACAGCTGCATAGATATTCTATAGAATCTTATTATTATAACTATATAAATACTTCAACCTTTAAATCTCACTTCACGCTATACTGTGTGTAGGTCAGCCCGTGATAAGAGGTGTGTTTGTGTGGTTTTCATATTTTGGCAGTGGTCAACAGAAATGTCATAATGTAAATATGTCTTTTGCACAGTCGTGGATAAGCAAGGGGCATGGAGAGGGTTATACCAAGTTCTTGTATAATCTACTGTAGCTAACAGCATGCTTTTTTTTCTTTTTCTTGCAGAGTGCCCACATACCGAAGGAAACAGAAAGAGGTCCACATAACGGTAGGTGTCCCGCAGGGCACCGTGGGAATACAGTCTGTGCTGGGCTCTCTGGTTGGCAAACAGCCAATCAAAGAAAGGGCTGGTTTGAATTTCACCTTGACATTAAAGGGAAATTGTTGCCTCCTAGTGGACATCGTTGTCATTTGACCCTATAGAGAATTATCCAGGAATGACTTCCATTTTTAAAAAAAAAACAAAACCAAAACCAAAAAAAAAAGCTGTTTCATCTCTAAATTGTACCCGCTGGCCATGTTCATCCTGAACAGCATTCCCCCTTGTTTGAGGTTAAGCTGGGGAAATGTTACAGAGACCAGACTCTTTTATAGAAAGGAATGTCACCCTCTTGGCCCAAAGTTTCATTTTGCACAATCCCAGCATTGCCCAATATAAATTGGACAATCAGAAGCTGAACTTCGTGATGTTGTTCAGGCCCGGCATGTTTGGTTTGGCTTCCCAGAGGGATTTCAGTCCAGGGTTGTTTTAGGTCCAGTAATGCTCTGAGTGATGTTCTGGAGGTGTTGCCGGTCTGTGTGCTAACATCTTTCTCAAGAGCAGAACTCCTGCAAAGACTCAGTGAGGGGAGGTGGAGGGGGGGTAGAGTGAAGGTGAAAAGCAGAAGACAGGCTATTATTTTACAGCTTTAGGCAATGTGGATTATAATTGGGCAAAAGCAGCGCTATAAAAAAAATGGGGTGTCATTGGCATTGGACAGCAGTGATTCCAAGTCAGGGTACATGTACCCCAGGAGGATACTTCTGTAGTTACCAGTGGAAAGATTAGCAAAGTTTTAAAAAAAAAAAAACAACTTTAAATTTCAAGTTATTCTCTGATATATTTTAAGTTTGAGTTACTAAGTCGAACTTTTGAGATTACAACCCGAAATTCTGACTTAGTTATTGCAAGCTTCCATAGAAAAGTCTATAAATAAGGATGCTGCTGACTGGCATATGATGGGGGGAGGGGATAAATTTGAGGGTCACACACACGTGGATTGGGCTTATTAATTTAACGTAATGGATAAACTGTTAAAACTTTAATGAGCAGGTAAAACGAGTGAATGAGTGGCTGAAATAGTAACCAAATCATTATGGATAAAAAGTTGAGACTGTTCTCTAACTGATGAATGGCAAGCTAAAAGTAATCGCATGGATTAATTGGTAAGCTGAGAGTAGTCCGGATCTAATGAGCTCAAATAAACACATTTGAAAACAAGAGCTGGTGTTGATGAAGGGGTTCTTGAGTCCACTCTCGAAGTGAAAAGTGAAAAGGGTTGGGAACACCGACATAGAGGAGCACTTGTTAATTTCCGTGAGGAATTACATAAGTGTGTGTAAAAGTAGGTCAGTCTGCATTTGATTGTAGACACAAAGTGCTACTCAATGGAATAACACAAACTAAAACGTGTGTGTGCATGTATATGTTTTGTGTTTTGTTGTGAGCCTGCCAATTTTTGATTCACATCCCTGTTTAGGTGTGTGTGTGTGTGTGTGTGTGTGTGTGTGTGTGTGCGCGCACGTACTGTCATATTCAAGAGTGAGTCACTTAGACTGCGGCTCCTCTGCCATTTTCTAACTGTGTACACATGGCTCTGTCTCGCAGTGATCCCTCTGATGGAGGTATACAACAAGAGTTTGTGTCAGCCTCGGGAGCTTCTGGTGGAAATTCTGCAGGAATATCCGGACGAAGTGGAACACATCTTCATCCCATCGTGTGTCGTTTTAACGCGCTGTGCTGGCTGCTGCAATGACGAGATGCTGCAGTGTACGCCGACATCCACGTATAACGTTACAATGGAGGTCAGCAGCACAATTTGCACCAGTAATACCTGAGACTGAGCTGTGGTTTTTAGCTGGGGGTATGTCTGTATCCTAAATGAACACCCAAAGCCTTTATTTTTGCCCAGATGTCAAGCTAAGGAGGTGCACAGGCTATACAAGTATCTGTCCAATCAGCCCAGAGTCCTAATGGAGCTTAGTATAAAAGCCCTTTCAGCCTGTCCAAGTGCACGTAGCTCAAAGGCTACTTAGGTGTGACCTTTGGGCAAAAATGAACCCTATTGTTGCACGTAAGAGAGGTGCCCTATTTTGATTTTAATCTTTGCTCCTATGAGAGACTGTGCAAAACTCTGGATCACTGACAGGTGAAAAAGCAAAGAGGAGTGTCTCTATTCTCAGTTTGAGATCTTTTTGAATTTTGCATGTATTGCTGCTAGGATTTTTTTTTTTTTTTTGTCCCTGTTGATATTTCAGATTAAAAGTTTTAGTTTTAGACAATTTTAACATCTTGAGACCCATAGTTTTGCTTCTGCGCAATACCCTTATATCTCCTCTACACATGAATACCGCAGCTAGTAGTTAGTGCCTCTCAGTTCTTGGTCAGCTGGACACCCCTTGAACTATCTAATCATCTGAGGAGAAGGATAAAGAAACCACTTTTTTTTATAGAAACTCCTCAAATTCCTGAAGTTGGCAGGCATGACAGATTGAGCTATCCATTCCTGTTGAATTCATATAGATTTTTTTTTTGTCATCTGGTCTTAATATCAACACATCTGACTAATGTAAACTTTCAGATGCTTGTCTTTGACATTTGTGTATCATCTTCTCTGCATTTGGATCCAGCTGGATCTGCCTTTGTTTATTCTTCTGGTACTCTGACTTTAACTTGAGGAAGTGTGAAAATGACTGAATATTTGGAAATGAACTGACATGTATTTCATTTATTTTTCCCCCTTTCTTTTACAGATTAAAAGATTTAATCCCAAAAGGCAACAAAATGATATTTTCATGAGTTTTACAGAACACAGCGCATGTGAGTGTAGGTAAGAAACCCTGAACACACACTCGTATCCACACAAAACACAGCCAGGCATTAATGCAGGCAAATCACTGTGCCTTTGTGGAGCACAGTGGAAGTTGGCTAAGCACATCATGTAAAGTTATTGTTTGAAGTTTTCATCTGACACATTCAACAGATACATATCACCTTAATCCATACCTTATCTTTGCTTCCTTCACTTCGCTGAGCCCAAAAAAGCCTGAGCAGGTTTGAACAGATCACAGCAGACATCCTCCATGCTGCTTAAATTCATCTTCATTCCTCCGAGTTCAAAGTTTCCTAAAACTGTGTTTACCTCTGCGACATGTGGAGGTCATTCCTCGGTTCATGGCTTAGATATAGGTCTATGAGATAAGTACTGTGAAGTGCCATTTTCCATTTTACTGGTGCAGAATCTAGAATCAGTCCCATGCATTTCCACCACGCAAAAAATAAAACAACTGCGGCCTCACAGTATCATATTATTGTTCAGAGCAAGACAAATATGCAGCGTGCAAATTCTAGCCGCCTAATTTTCTTCCCATGGAAATTACCCCAGCGTCTGCTACATACTGCTACAAAATGCTATGAAAGTGTTGCATAAGGTTCTGTTTGCCAAACTTCGGTCTGCATTGGTGGAAACCAGGTATAGTGGCCTCTAGTCACTTTTGTTAGATGCTATATTCAGATGGCTCAGATGTGTCCTTGTCTTAGGTTAGGTTGTGTCACATTGAAACCTAGTCTCTTACAGATTGTTCAGAGATGAGGTTAAGTGTGACTGGCATTATCAGCGAGATCTAATGGATCCAGTCAGTTTGCTGCTGTTTCGCTGTGACTGGCAAAAATAGGTGGCATCCAAAAGTGAAATAAAACAGCCTTAGTGTGGCTTAACATCAACACAGACTATGTATAATTTTTTTTTCTTGTCACCTTTGTTGCTGTGTCCTGCTGTCATAAATTAGTAAACCTTGACACAATCCCCAAGGATAGGTGATATGCATCAGCCTCTCACATTTCAGTAAAACCAACAAGGAACCAAACATTGCAAGTATGAGTGTTGGCGGAAGGCTGAGTTGAGTAGTTCATTTTTTTTACTTTATCTCCTGTTGAAGCCGCTTGTTTTAACTTTTAAGTTTCCCTGGTGGGACTCCATCAAACCTCCCGAATTTGAACAAGCCATAAACTTTCATAAAAATTCAGAGGCTGCTATCAGTCCATGTACTTCTGTTTTAGCAGCCAGTCTTTTGGGGCTTCCGGCATCCAGTGTAGTCGGTGGATATCTGCACCAAGATCTCTTTTTACATCAGTTGATTAAGTTTATGACTGCAGGTCAAAAAGCAAAATTGCAATCCAGTGATCGCTGATGGTGCTGACATTGCATTTTAGTAAATGCAGTCCCTCGTTTGCTCTCCGTAGACTGTTACCTGCATACAGCCAAAGCCTGCACGGATGTGATTGGCCCGTAGAATTCAGGCAAACGTAAAGGAAAAAGCTCTCCCAGCAGCTTTGTATGTCATACGCAGACATACCTTCAGATACAGAAATACTTACACTAAAAGCAGGTGGCAAAACAAACAATAACCCAATCTAATCTGCATGTATAGTACATGCTTTATTATATTTTTGTTCTTGTAACTACTCAACTTTCAAATTAAATAAAACTGAATGTAGATATTTTGCTTATAATGGAGCAGTTTGCTTATAAGTAAAGCATTTGAATCCTGCTTTAAATACCTGAACAGATTTCAGTGTATGTCGTCATCACTAGTGCACACAACATGTCTGCATTACATTAGCTGAGTTACCTTCAGCACATGCAAACACACATACTGTCATGCTTTATCCAGCCTGTGAAAACTCGTTGCACTACTCTGTCAAATAGAAACTTATCTATTGCCTTGCAGGAAACACTGTTTCCGAACACTCTGGAATAATTGTTGCCTCCAGATATGCCAGCAACTCCACACTTTTCTTGGCTGAGTTGTCACATTCTGTAGATGACAAGTGAAACAAACCTGCCAAAATGCGATCGTTAGATGTGTTTGCGTGGATCCATCAGTGGATACACCCCATGCACTGCACGATTTCCCAGCCAAGCTCTTTCACTTACCAGTTCCAGATGCCAGATATTTGAAATGAAAAACCAGATTTATCATAGGTTCTGGTAAAGGACTGTGATGTAATGTGATTTGAAAAGATTCATGTGATTCCACCCATGATGACAATAAGCCCCTAGTCCCTGATGATCTTGATAAATATCTGTTTACCGGGATACAGTTGATCCTGTGATCTAATGTCATGTTGTTTTGTTTCTGCCTTTCAGGTTAAAGAAAGAAGTGAAAGAAAAGAAAGAAAAGTGAGTAGAGCGCTCTTTCTGCATGGAGATTGGGATTTGGGTGGAAAACAATAGGGACTTGAGATTTGATCTTTTTCCTGTTTGCCTTGCCAACAAACAATCATTTGTCTGTCACTCTCAACCTTCCTGAAATTATACTAAAGCTCCTTTTGAACATAAGTGATGTGCCTGTTATTTTCCCACTCCTGTTTTTACTTTTTCATATTAAATTTAAAAAAAAAAACACAAAAATGCAGATAAAGAAGTCAAAAACAATAATATGTCATCAAACCCTCAGTGAACAAGCAACATGAGATCATCCCGCAGTGAGCACAAATTATTTTCATGCTGTTTTCAGATAATAAACACGAGGAATACGAGCTAAAATTGCTCGGGTCAATGAGTGACACTTGATGAGTTCATTGCTCTTGCAGACTTGTCCTTTACACCTTTCCCACCTTTTCTATCTCGTCTTTGCATTCCTCTCTTTCTTCTTTACTGTTTTGATCCCACTTGACTTCTGCAACTCTGGTTTCTGAGTGCTCTGATATAGATAAGTTTTCTGAAGGCCTGTTAAACATGTGTGTTTATAGTCCTATCTTGAGTGATCCTCCCTTCGAATGCTACAGAAGTCAGTGTGCTAAGGGTCGTTAAACTCTTTAATCCTCTTTCTGTGAGTAGCCGTTGATATTTTTCCATTGCGGGGTTGTCGCTGGTTGTGTTTTGTTTCTATGTCAGGCCATCTGTCATATAGATAAGGGGTAGCTGCGTGATCTCCTTGACCCTTGCTTTAACTGTTTTTGCGAGTGTGGCTTTGGTGGTGTTCTTCTTTAAAGTAACGGTTTATTTTCTGATATCTGGATTCAAGTTGGCTTTAACATGGCACTAACTTCTCTACACTGAGAAGGGTGTATGGGTGAGTCATCCTGCTGAGGTTGTGAAACTAGTTAACTATCAATGTCTCTATGGAAATTGTGTGGATTTTGCATTTACAACACGTCAGCTTGATCCCGTTCCACAGACTAGATGCTCTATTTATCAATCAGTCCCAAATGGGGCTTACTTAGCCCTATTTATGAAATCTGCAGTCTGTGATGCATATACATGGTGTTTCACTGAGTCAAAATGTTATTTTTAGCCATGCTCGAAGCGTAGCTGTAGTGTTAGTAATGACAGTCTCTTTTCGGTTTGGCAGTCCATCCACAATGTTCCCCAAATTGAAAATTCTCTACAATTATGAAATTATTATTGCATTTTGTACAGAAACCTATGATACTTTGAGGATTAATTCTGACTTTGTCGATCCTCTGACTTTTTCTTTCACACTGAGTTTCACATTTATGGTTGGGGGCAGGGGGCAACAAATGGTAGATAGTCATGAAATTTTATATACATCCTTTGTCTGGTGATCATCTGCAGAAAATAGTTTGATCCCCCTCAATCATTCATATAGCACCATCAATATCGCTTGCTTTGGATTATGAATAAATATTTGCATAACTAACAACACATCCATCAGCCTGGACATACTGCTAATTAGCTAATGTTAGCATGCTAATACACTAAACTAAGGTTAAATAGCCATTTTCCTAGCTACACATCAACATGTTAGCATTGTCATTGTGAGCAAGTTACCATGCTGATGCTTGCAAAGCACTGCTGTGCTGAAGTTAAACTTCACAGAGCTGTTAGCATGGCTGCAGCCTCTTATGGCCCTGATACACTGAAATTTGCTTTGCCCATCCATAAGGTAGCTTGGCGTCAAGTGCAGAACTTACAGGTGGAAAGACAGCTGTAAAATAGTGAAAGATTCAGTCAAATAATAAACCAACACCAAAAATCCAATATTTTTACTGCACTAAAAGCTTCTTAGACTCAACACCAAAACCTACTGATGTGAGGCAAAATTAAAGCTTTAAAATAAAAAAGTTCCTTCAAGAAAAGCATTTGTCAAAAAAAAAAAGCAGACAAGAAGGTAACTTTATTTTTAAAATTAGCTGCCAAAGTGCAACAAGTGAGGAAAAAAACCTATAAAGTTGTGTTAAAAAGGACATTTTTACAGGACTGTATGCAGTCAGATGACAAACTAAGTACACCCTTCCACATGAATCAAGAAAGTAAGTAGCAGCCAAGTGCTGATACTGAAATGTAGTCAATTCATTGATAAAGAGTAAATCAGCCACATTTGCTGATTATTAGTCAATTTAAAATTAATTGATAATCAGCGAGTGTGAGCACCTCTTTAAAAGCAGAAGTTTTGGCAGTTTTCTGGTCTGGAACATTCAGTTATGTGTTAACACAATGCCACAATCTTCCTAGGAGTGGACGTCCCAGTCAGCTCAACACAAGCTCAGAGCCTGCAATGCTCAGAGAAACTGCAGATTCTACAGGCGTCAGTTAGCTTGCCTCTGTCTTGTTCTCTCTGAAAAGAACATGGCAGCACGGCTTGGGTGTGAAGAGTTGCATCTGAACAAACCACAAGACTTCTGGAACAACGTCCTTTGGATAGACGAAGCCAGAGTGGAGATATTTGGCCATAATACACAGCACCACATCTGGAGAAAACCAAACACAGCAGATCAGCAAAAACGCCTCATACCAACTGCCAGGCATGGTGGTGGAGGGGCTTTGCAGCCATGGGACCTGGGCACCTTGCAGTCATTAAGTCGACCATGAAGTCCTCTGTATACCAAAGTATTCTAGAGTCAAAGATGAGGCCATCCATCTGACAGCTAAAGCTTGGCACAAAGTGGGTCATGAAACAGGACAATGTTCCCAAGCACTCCACCAAATCTCCAATAGAATGGCTGAAAAATAAAAGAATCAAGGGGCTGCAATGACGAAGTCAAAGTCCATATCTGAGCCTGATTGAAATGATGTGCCAGGACCTTAAGAGAGCCGTGCATAAACAAATGCCCTCAAATCTTACTGAAGAGAAGCATCATAGTAAAGAAGAGCAGACCAAAATTCCTTCATAATGTGAGAGACTGTTATTGACTGCTTCAAGCTGTTGCTGCTAAAGATGGTTCTTGAATCATGGGGTGCACTTAGTTTTCACAGGACTTTATGCATGTCCTGTTAAAAAACGTTCTTTTTCTTTTTCTGACCCTGCAATCGTGTCATGTGCAAAACATTATACAGTTGCAAAGCTTTTATTTATTTCTAGAGTCTTCTTAATATTTAAACTATATTGTATTTTGTTCTCACTTAGACAACATAATCACTGTACTTTATATACACTAGCCATAAATTTCAGTAGACACTTGTAATCATCATTGTAACTGTTGTGTTTAAGCAAATGAAATTTTTCATCATATCTAAATAAACTTTAGGCTGCAAAATTAAATCTGACTCGGCTTGTTAATAATGCATATGAAAACCAACCCATACTCCAGGTGCATGCTTTGTAAGCACACGCTGGCCTGTTCTCACTGTGCTGTGGTTTGTAAGTTGAGTTAGCGATAAAGAGTTGACCCAGATAGATTGAAAGATGCAGGTTTGGTGAAGTCCAGTTTCTGTTGTCCTCAATTGATCTGGGAAATTTCCACCTACCGCAGCCTTCAAACCAGAATACACTTTTACTCTCTGCAGAGTCATTGTACCTATTGTTTAAACACATATACATACCTTTTGAAGCCAGTTTGGGCAATGAAGGGATTTTGTCTAGGAATAGGTGATATATTTACAAACTGCAGGATGTGTGGAAACATACAGTAAGCTGCTTTACTCTGGGTGTTTCTTGAGAAATCAGCGGGCATATGAGCGGTTATTTCACCTTCTAAAAGCGCCATTTGTAGATCATTTAACTCATGATGGAGTTACGTTCTCAGCACACTCATTCAATTCACATCATTCCTCAGTGAAGTAATTGGGATATGGTCCACAGACCCTTAAGTTAAGTTAAGTTAGAATCCCATATAAGTCAATCAGTAACAATAATAAAACAGTTTTAAATAACTAATACTCTTGAATTGATACACATAAAAACGATTGCTATCAATTAATGTTGGCCTTAGCAGTCTTCATTTTGAGATTTTAGGCACATGACTTTCATCAGTCTCTCAGGCATCTCTCTGCCTTGTTGTCCTGTCTCTCTTGCAGAAAATCCCGGACAGGCAGGGGTAAAGGCCAAAAGAGAAAACGAAAGAAAAACCCTGAAAAAACAATTCACGATGCGTATGTCAGCTCTGCCTTCTCCACCTACCTGCACCTGAGTGTTGCGCTTCTCATAATTAAGCTAATCTGGGAGGAGTTATTTTGCCCCTTTTAATTTGTACCATTTTAATTTTTAATTTGCTCATCAGCCCCATCAATTAGCATGTTTCTTCCGTGTGGTGTCCTAACGTTGTCTCGTCAGCCATGTCCTAAATATTCAGAATCCTAGACTGTATATAAAAGACATACACAGTTTTCAGGTTTGAAGAACTTCTGCAGCGGAAGTTCTTCAAACCTGTATTCTTTCTAAAATAGCCAGCAGGGGGCTATTAGCTGTCCAGCTTCTTAGTCAGATCTGTTACTCACTCATTTTAACAAACCACAGAAGTCTTTGCTAACGAATGGATACTGTCATATTGGCTGTGTTCACCTTTTATATGCAGTCTATGTTTAGAATATTAGAGTCTGAGCTGCACCATTTGTGTTTTGCGAAGATAGCTTCAGTAAAATTTTATATGAGAGGCATTACTAGGAGTAATGAAGACTTGACCACATACCACCTTGCAAGAAATAAACATTAACTCATATCAAAACCTCAAAATCTCCATCTAATTTCCTCATAACATGACCACGGTAATGTTTGCCTGATGTTTGGGACGAGATACAGCAATGTGTCATTTAGAACAGCAAAAACCTGGGGTTCAAATTGGCTGTGACTTCTTGTCTGATAGCTCTTTTCATTATTTATAATCGACATGTTTAAAGGAGTCAAATACGCGGATCTTAGATCAGCTATTAGTTTGTAAGGTGAACCTCCTACTGACTTAAACTGATCACAGATCAACCAGCATGGCTTTGCCAACTGGCTCGTACTGTTCTGGTATCTGTGCTGGGATCGCCGGGGTTGTAATCATAGTCCTGTCTTCAGTGTTGAGTCTGTGCTGCTTTGCTGTGTCTCGTGCCTGTCTCCTTTCCCCACTTTGTTCTTTTCATCTTTACAAACAGTTTTTTGCTGTCCTGTGCTTAATGCTGGTACTTTTTATGTAATGTGAAGATATAAGTGATTGCTATCTATTGCTTGTTTTCATTTTTTCTTTTTTTTCAGCAAATTGTTTAGCAAGGACTGTTTTTTTATTTCTTTGTTTGCCTGCCTTTGTCTCTGAAACCATAAAAAAACTAATATTTTATTCAAAAATAATATAACGAGATCATGTTTCTTCAGTATTCACACTGTGAATAGACTCCTGTCTGTATGTTCTTTTGTAATTTGTACATTAAGATGTCAATGAAGTATCTGGGCCTTCACCTGCTGAGAATTGTAATGACTTTCAGCCTTTTGTTTTGATTTCATGTCTGTCTGTGGGGAAACACAGTCCTTGGTTTTCCTTCAATAAAATGAAATCTTTCCTAACAGTGCATCAAACAGACCCTTGAGTCTTCTTTAAGAGTTTAGAGTGAGAGTGAGAAGTGCGCTGTCACTGACCCGCACTTTAAAGCCATATGTTGCCTTGTGATGCATGAACTGGTATCAAGCTTTGCTAACTGCATGTCTAACACATATCGTTTATTAAGGAGAGACCGAATCAACTAGGCAAGGATGGGATGGGGCCAGAGGGGGTAATTTCTACTGCTTGACTTTCTGCCTGCTCTGTGGGACCCTGTGAGCAATACTAGACAGAACAAGTTGGCAGTGGCTTGGAGGAGCAAACTGGAAGGGTTGACCTGAGGGCGACCTTTCTTAAGGGTGATAACGGTACAGTGTGATAATCTGCCTCTCCTTCTTCCTCCCCATCTCTCTGTCTGTCCAGTGTTTGTGAGCCGTGTTGCGATCAGTGCTCAGAGCGGCGAAAGCGTTTGTTTGTACAGGATCCTGCAACCTGCCGGTGCTCCTGCAAACACACGGACGAATACTGTAAAGAACGCCAGCTCGAGCTCAACGAGAGGACCTGCAAGTAAGTAAAACCGATAGAGGAAGGCTCAAAGTGGACCACCCATTTGTTGGACGCAATGGGAATTTAGCATTTGAAATAACACAACCGACTAAAGATCCAACTGTAGTTTAACTTGGTAGCATCCAGGATGGTGTCCATAGACTCCAATGGAAGCTGTTGCAGGTTCTCTCACAGTTACTGCTGTAAAGCGACAAAAACGTATATATCCTCTAGTACTACTATTAACCTAATATAATATCTATGCATTTAGCATACATTAAAAAAAAATGCAAGGGCAGACTGAGTGGTGCCCAATGGTGAGCTGTGAAAACAGAAATTTGAGACATTTTGACAGCAGAGAATAAAAATGAGCAAAGTTGAAATGACACTGAAATAAAGTGAGTTTTTAGCATCATGGGAGCAAAAATTGTGTGCAGCTTCTTGTAGCCTTTTACAAATAAAAATGCATAAAACCATAGACTGTATTTATGGCCACTGTGATGCCAACTACTATTTTGAAGTCTCAACTTTGGAATTTTGGGTTTTGCCAAACAGTTTTTTTGTCCTTTATTTGCTTGTAACACTAAGGAGTTATCACACAATAGCATTGTGGTTATCAACGTATACAATTAATTTACAGGTCAAATAAAAACAGGCTTGAAGCAAAATGTGTTAATGTGAGTGTGACCAAACAGACTGCTTTCCAACAGGAAAGAGCTCCCATCTGTTCCTCAAAAGTATCAAGGCTCCTAATAATGCATAGATTTAAGCCTAAAAATTAATCCACCTACATCTGTCATGAACTGTCATTAGCCAAACAAACTAAAACTGTTATTTGTACCAAGCTGTAAAAAACTTTATTTCTGCTGTGAAGTCGGGCATTTTATCATTAGAGCCTATGGGATTGACTCGATATTTGGAGCCAGTCCCAAGTGGTCATTTGAGGAACTGCTGCTGAAGTGTCAAACTCTGCAGTTCTCCTAAACCCATTTCACTGTCTTTCAGCTTTTTTTTCTCCTCTCACAGTGTTATCAGCACTGTTTACGACCTGCTGTTTACATCATTATTCATTAGAATTATTCATTATTCTAAGCAGCACCAAGCAGCCAACTGACTCAATTGGTGACTAGGCAGAGACATTAAAGGAGAAAGAAAGACACTGCTGCTGCTCTAAGTAGCCAAACAGGTTGTCTGTGTAATATATATAGCACCTGGTTATATCAGTGCAAAAGCTGTTGGAGAATAGCAGGAGCTAAATAAATGCCACCATGCCTACATTTGTGTGAGTAAGACAAAGAATTAAAAATAGGTTGATTTTTTTTTTCCTGTTTGCTACAAATGTTTCTTGCTCTTATGATTCTTTTCCTTTCTTCTTCCTTAGATGTGACAAGCCAAGAAGATGAGAGGAGCGGGAGCACCAGATATACAAGATGAAGGAATATATTAGCGATACTTCACAGCACAGCACTTTGCAACCTTTGAACCGTAAGCTCTTCTTTTCGATGGAAATCATTCCCCGTGGACTGAGACAGAACAAAAAGAAAAAATGAACTGAAATTTCCTCCCACTGTATATCGGTGTATACATAGACCACATTAAAAGGAAAAAAAAAAAGAATATACAGAAATGTTGCTGCTACTGTAATAACTAAGCAAAAATAGCCGCCATGTGGTTTTACATTTCTAACAGGCTTGCAGTGCAGGTGTAGTCTTATTTGTGAATTCATTGTATACAATTACTTCACTGGATACGAGTCTACTGTGGTTTGTCGATTATAACATGCAAAACCTCTCAATCTAAGATGTATTTAACTGCTAAAACAGCTGGTGAGACTGAAGACGATCTGAGTGTAATCTCTTTGCTAAAGTGATGGATGGACTTTTTCTCAGACGATGTTTTGCCTTTTGGAGTAAAACAGCAGGACAAGCGGGACAGCTGATGAGAATTCTTGAATCTGTCTCCTCGGGGTGTCACTTCCTTCCTCTGAGGACATTGTAGGACTGACTGAACTTTATGCAGGTCCACTTTTCTGATGAGAGGAGACTCTGAGGTGCCATATACTTTTAAAGGGATACTGCTCATCAATATAGAGTTTTAATGTATTGCTATGTCCTGCGAGAAAACCACTGTATGATTGATTCCATTTGAAAACTGTGCCTCACGAAAAAGTACTGCTTTTTAAATTATTTTTTTGTTTGCATTTTTTCAGGAGTCTGTCAACTTTCAAAGTAGTTTTCTTAGATGTTGAACTCAATGCAGAATCCAGTGATTATACAGCTTCTCTAAACTTGTACATAATTAATAACCCTTTATGCCATAGTTCATTCTAGATAATTTATGTTATAGAGTATTTTTCAGTATTCATCCTACACATATTTAATTTGGTCTATTTATGTATGCAGTGTTATGTACCTATGGCTGTCCTATCTCCCCGTGTGTAAGATCACTGATGGCTACTCTCATTTCTATGAAACAAAAAAATGCAACAACAAAAAAATCATAAATGAATTTAACATTCCCTAAATGGATCATTTGTACTGATAACACCACCTCTTTTTTAACCCCTCTCATCTAAGGGTGTGGGTGCTGTGTAGAATTTTAACATATGTTAAATTTGTGTGTGCGTGTGAGTTTGTCTGCATGGATGAATGCGACACATCTGTGTAAAGTTAGTATTTAAGTAAGTAGCGGACGTGTCTTTTGTCCGTTGTCCAAGAGGCAAATATAAATAAACTACTGCTCGCAGCTCAGTATACAATACTACAACACTACCACCATTTTAAATCTGGATAACAATCTGCATACTTCTGCCGTCAGTCATAGAGCCCTAATTATTAGTTCTCTTTGTCTCTTCCTCATTATTAACGTGTTTTGTGTCTGTGTAAACAGTAAAGGATATTTATTTTCAAATCATATTGTTTTTATATAAAATAAGCAAAAGGTTGCTGTGTTGTGAATGCTGTGTTTTTCGGATTTTTAATTAAGCAGCAGTGTTCTCCTGTTTTTGTGCAGCAAGGTGACACTCGCACATCTGATGGTAACTGGGATAAAGCAGAAGAAAGGAATAACAAAATCCTGCACACATTTTTATGAAAGACAAATATTCAGCCCAATGAATTAAATGGCACCTTTAAAGCACTATGCAATATTTTCATCTGTTAAATTGCATTATAGATAACTGCAGTGGGGGAAATAAGTATTTGATCCCCTACTGAATTTGTACGTTTACTCACTTACCCAGAAATGAACAGTCTCATATTTTTACGGTACTTTTATTTCAATGCAAAGCGACAGATATTAACCAAAAATCTAGAAGGAAAAAAAAACATTACATGAAAGTTATAAACTGTCGTTCACTTTTGTCACCGAGTGAAAGAAGTATTTGATCCCCAGGCGAAACATGACTTAGTAGTTGGTGGAAAAACCCTTGCTGGCGAGCACGGCACAGGTTTCTTTCTCCACAGATTTTTTTTATGGGGGACTTTGCGGGCCCTGCAAGATTTCAGTCCATTACAGCATAGTGTGTTACCAATGGTGTTCTTGGTGACTGTGGACCCAACTCCTTTCAGATCATTAACAAGTTCCTCCTGAGTAGTTTTGGGCTGATCCACCACCTTTTTCATGATCATCCTCATCCCATGAGGCAAGAGCTCGCATGGAGCTCCAGACTGAAGGTGATGATATTTCTTCCATTTCTGAATAATTGCACCAAAATTTGTCACCTCGTCACCAAGTCTCTTGCTGATGCTCTTGTAGCCCATTCCAGCCTTGTGCAAGTCTACAGCATTTTCCCCAGTGTCCTTCTCCATGGTGGTGGAGAAGTTGGAATGGAAGAAACCAATTCTGTGGACAGGTGTGCTTTATACACATAATGACTTGAGATCAGGAGTATCTGTAATTGATTGTTTGTAATCTGTCTGCCACATTGGCACATAGTCAATCTCTGTGAGCCAGAATTCTGGCTGGGTTTTAAGGGAATCAAGAGCTTATTTTACTCAGTGAGATGCAACTCAATTGATAACTTTTACGTAATGTGTGTTTTTTTTCTGGATTTTTGGTTAAAAACATTAACGTGAAACTACCATAAAATTAGAGCTGTTCATTTCTTCAAAAATAAGCAAACTTAAAAATTCAGCAGGGGATCAATTAATTATTTCCCCACTGCTGAAGAGCGCAGAAGAAAACAACGCTTAATTTTTGTTGATTGGTGTGATTAATAAATAGTAAAAGAAAGACAAAAGTAGCATGAAAACTGTTTTTTTCTACAGGAAATAGGGTTTTAAACTGCTTTTTAACTTTTGTGATTAATATTGGTTTAGTGTGGTTAGAGTATGAAGATCATCACAACCATCTCTGCCAATAATTTTATAAAAAAAATATGGAATTCTGTTCATGCTGCATTCTCACTTTGCAGAAGCTGGTGCAATCAGAAAGCATACCTTATTTAAATTTGGCCATACTCCCCCTCAAGATTGTCTCTTGGTACACCACTGGACCATTTTAAGCTTTCCTGCTAATTTTAGATCACTCAGTGGAAGTCTGTTCGGGCTGCTTGCACTTGCACACCTGTGGGTGTGTGCTGGATTAGCATCAATGTGTCAAAACAGTGACCCTTTATTTGAATTTCAGATAGGAGAAAAGAACATAGTGAGTCATAGCAAGCTAAATCAGGTGAGTAGAGTAGGTAGTGACCAAAATCTACAGAGTGTTGGCATACAGAAGAACAGCGGCACATCCCCACAGCTCAGTTTGTTCCACCAAACATTCTCTCTCAGACAACTCAGGATATAACAGTAAGATTCACAACTGACCGGCCTCCCTGCTGGATTAAAGGAGGCTAACATAATAATGGATGAATTCGTCCCTGGGAGATATTCGTTGTATAAAAAAGGACAGATATGGTGGTGGTCACACTTCTCACTGCAAGCTCTGTTGCTGGATACTGCTGTTTGGTTTTTAGGTCACAGCCAGACACCGAGCTGTCATCCACAACGTGAAAGTCAGATGACACTAGGTTGATGTTTGCTATCTGCACAAGTTGGAGGTACATGCAAATGCGCACTTGCAAGTTTAAAAATAGAGTTCCATGGAACCATCTAAAAATAGCAGCCATGCTTGAAACTATCCAGAGGTTCAGACTGGCCAAACTCAAATCAGGTCTGGTTTTTACTTTTACTTTACTGTTTTATAGGCGAAGTCATGGAGCGCTTTGATTACATAGCATTCATTTCAGTACATCAACATCTGAACCGCTGATAAAAGCAGCCAACTCATTGAGCGAGCTGAAATCGCTATATTGTTGCAGCAGATGTGCTGACGCAGTGGGCTTTATGGTTGCTGTATAATGATTGTTGCCATAATCGCTTTCAAGTCAAAGTGTAAAATCCTTCCTAATGGTGTTTTATTACACTGTGCAGTGCTTTGGCATCTGATGAACCTTCAAACTCATGAATCTATTACGTAAACCGGCCTCCCTGGATAATGTTCCATTGATCTAAAGCAACACTGCATCCCTTCTACTCAGCTCTTTGCAACTGTGAAGCATTAACAAACAAATCCTGAATGACGACAGTGAATACTTCCAAAACAATGAGTCAATCATTATCTCACGCTGTCTTTTTATTGGTGGGATGTGCTGCAGGTTACACTGCTACATTCAGCTATACTGATATCTACTTGTGTCAACGTCACTGGCTGCCACTTGTTAAATTGAATGGAATAAAACTTCTTGTTTACCTGTATCATCAGGCTACCTTTCCACCTGGCCCCTTTCCACCACTGGAAATCTTCTTGGAAGGACCTTTTTAGGAACTAAAAAACATTACCAAGAACTAAACTCCCATGAACTCTGTAGACCCTTTTCCCCACTCTCCCTTTTAATGGGAACTTTTGGGCTTGTAGCATGTATTCTGACACTTTGTTCATGTCCTTTACAGCAAACTTGATATCTGCAGCCTCCTAATATAAACAGGCCACTTTTTTTTTTTTTTTTTTGCTCAACTTTTTCAAATAATTTTTCCCCTCTTTAATACAAAAGGGAGGACAAAGAGCAGGTTTAGTTACAAGAGCATGTATTAGTCAGTGACCCTTCAGCAGCAGCTGATCTCTAGGACCAAATCTAACCCCTATGAATGTAGATTAAGTGGCAGTTTTTGGCTCTTTGGACATGTTTGTTTTAAAACTCTGTCCCACTTAGCCCCATTGCTTGCTGCTTGCTGGATTAGCTCCTGCATGGTGCTAATGCAACCATGCAAAAGCTCTGCTCTCCCTGGTTCATGCTCTTTAGGTGCATACCTAGATATAAAGCACACCATATAATCCCTGTAAATTGTGGGCCCCCCTTCACTGGGTAAAACTCCTTCAAGAATGCTATAAACCATTTAATCTGTGATTTAACATGAACCCATAAAGAAGCAAGCAAGCTAGCTGCCTGTCTAGGTTGTCTAGATGAATTAACATTGATTTGAACAGTTTGTGTTTATATGGTGCATAAAAAACCTCAAAGGGGAATTTCTAATTTTTAAGTCTGAGCTCACCAGCAAATAGATAAGATATAGATGATATAGTCACCCCCGATTTCTTTATATTTTGCTAGGAAAATGGTTGCAGCGATTTATGGAAATATGCTAATGTACATGGAAATACAGTACATAAGGCAAAAACAAGCTTGAAAGTCAATATTTAAAAATGACCACCTTTATTCTTCAATATAGCCTCTTAGGCAGCTTTCTTGTCATTTATTTATTCTTAAGGAATAGTTCTCCAGGATTCTTGAAGGACATTCAAAGCTCTTCTTTGGATGTTGGCTGCCTTTTGTTCTGTTCTCTGTCGAGATGATCCCACAATGTTTCAATAATGTTGAGGTTCAGGCGCTCGGGAAGCCAATCCATGACTGATAGTGTTCCATTGTGTGCTTTTCTATCCAGGTATGCTGGATGTTTGGGATCATTGTCATGCTGACAAGTGACTCTTTCCAGAGGGTTTTGCATTGTGGATCAAACTCTCTTGGTAACTTTCTATGTTCATAATTCCATCAATTTTGACAAGATCCCGAAAACCACCAAAGACACAGAAGAATGCAACAGATTATCAGATCAGCTTGGGTGCCCTCCATCCCATGGCTTTTTGGGGAATATTTGGACATTAGGGGTTAGGGTTAACCCACCATAGGTTTGAACTTAGACCTTTCTTGCTGTGAGGCAAAATGCTAATCACCGGACCACCCTGCAAATCAGATTTGTGCAATCTCTTTCTGATTCCTGACACATGCACTTCTTGGGCTCAAACAAATTCTTAGGCTGAATTACCAGGGAGTCCTCGATAAATAGTTTTGGTCTTTGGTTCTTTGGGGTCTGTTAGGTGGATTTTTCAAGAAAGACCAAATGGAGCTACCTGATTTGAAAAAAAGAAGCTTTAGAAATATAGCATATTTAGCATAAATATTAATATGTCCCAGCAAAATGTTCCACTGGGTTCACCTGTTAGATGTGGAAAGCATGTACTAAGGTTTTAAACATTTTACCGAAAATATCTTCCTCTTGTGCCAAAAAAGAACCATGATGAGAACAGTTTGGTGGAACTAAAATACCTACACTGCAGGTAGATCATCTCTGTGGTGCTGCCACTGCAGGTGACATGTTTCACTACACACAGACATTCAAGTTGTTGTTAAAATATTCATTAAAGCAACCATAAAATTTTCAGAAATGACCAAAAATTATGTTTTCGAGGTAGCCTGTTATTTCCATGGAGAGTCATATAAGTATTTGTTGTAACCATTTCTTAATAAATAAAAGGGACGAAAGTAACAATGCACAATTGATGACTATAGTCCTTGTGCAGTTTTCAAATACAGACATAAAATAAATGAAAGCATTGTCTCTTTATCTGAAAATATGACATTAAGATGAACCTGAAAATGACTCAGGTTGAGATCGTGTTTCTACAGAATGAAAATAAAGAACAAGGAAAGCAGATGGGATTAAAGTCCTGCAAACCTGAGGACCTGAAACAGGAGACGTGCTCACAAGCAGGTAAATCAGACCACGCTGCTGACTGAGAGAAATCATGACTTGACAAAACCCCTCCCTGAGGTGTGTCTGCAGCATTTAGGCCTGATACGTGCTCACTTACACGTACGTTGTCTTTAATGCTTCTGATCTTCTGATCTATATTTATCCCCATTTCTAACTGACTGTCTAAAAGAAAAAATATTCTTCATGAGGCAGAGAACCAGAGAGGGAAGGAGGGAGTAAATGAGAGTAAGATTAAAATCAGTTTAAAGAGGGATCACTACAGCAGAGTGGAAAGGAGACTAATTGAGCTGAAGGGGGAGAAGGAAAGAGGATAAGGATGGAATGGAGGACAGCAGGTGTGAGACGGGATAAGGTGAAAGAAGGGAGAGAGGTGCACAGCTGTGTGGGGGGAGCACACTGTGTGCTCATTGATCTGTAGGTGTGTTTGGATGTAAAAGAACAAGAGAAACTGAGGTCGGTGAATGTGATATACCCACTCATAACTCCCCCACGGAGAAAAGGGGACAGTAGAGCTGAACAGGGTGAAGGTTGCAGTTTTAAACATCTGACATCATTGCGTTACATTTATGAAGTGTATACTCGACTGGGCAGACTGGTCAATTGTGGTTTTGCCAGCCTGGCTCCAGTGCACCCACTCAACTCTCACATGGGTGTAGTCCAGCTTGCCCTCATTATAAGCATTACCATTCATCAGACATATCCAAGAGTGTGTTTGCAATTGTGTGCACACATTTATTTATTTTCATTTACAGAAAAATCTTTCTCTCTTTGTCTCTTATTCTGTGCCCTAGTTTAAATATCTACTTTGCACCGCACAGAGCAAATTGAAATAATGTGCAACTATGGGGATAAAAAGACTCATGCTCCTTTTTTTTATTAGTGTGATATTTTAGGGACAACTCTTTAACCGTTTTTTTGTGAAACACCTACATCAATATGCAATCAGTCTCAAATTATTATATCGATCTTCTTATAGAAACAGTCTTTTAACTTTACCCCTGCGATCGAGTTCAGGAACAACGAGGGATTCTGTCTCATTTAAGAGCACTTCTGAAGGCCAGAGGGTCACTGACCCAGCACGTCTGCACCAAAGCTATCTAATTAGCAGTTTGGCAGTTTTGAAAAGTAATTTACTGGCATTACAGTGTATGCTGTATATCTATGAGATCTGCAAGTGAGGAAGTGATGTGAGCTGGGGGAATTACTGCAGATCAGGCAGAAAGGAGCTTGATTTGTATAGTGTTTTGTATTAGACAGGCCTGGCCTTGTTAGAGAATCCACAAGGGCTCAGTGTTAAAACTTGGCAAACCAGCCATCTCCTGATCAACCACAAATCACTCAGAAAACAGTAGAGGAAGCCGACTTTAAAAGGGATGAAATTTTAGGATTACAACAGAGAACAACACTAATTTACTCCCTCATTCCCCCAAAAGAAAATCAGTGATTAAATCGTCAGTGACACCGGCAAGATTATGGTGAACGTGGATAAAAAGGAGGCTCTCTAGTGAAACTTGACTCTGATAATCCCAAAGTCCAAGAAGAAGTTTTGTATTCATCTCTGTGCCAGTGTGAACATGCATGCTGTCTGACTTCTTATCTAACAGCTTTTATTCATTATATTGCAGGAGGCCTTTAACACAGCTCACCAAAACTGGACAGCAGAAGACTGGGAAAAACGTTGCCTGGTACGAGTCTTAATTTCTGCTGCAATATTCTGATGGTGGGATCAGAATTTGAGGTAAACAACATGAAAGCATTTTTCTATCCTACCTTGCATGAACGGTTCAGGCTGCTGGTGGTAGTGTATTGATGTGGGGGATATTTTCTTAGTTTATATCATGGATGCCCAGCTGACAAACCTGCAGCACCTGTGTGATGCTGTCATGTCAATGTGGACCAAAATCTGAGGAAAGTTTATAGTTGAATCTGTGCCACAAAGAATTAAGGCAGGTCTAAAGGCAAAAGGCAGTCCAGCCTGGTACTAGAAAAGTGTATCTAAGAAGAGGCCAGTGAGTGTGCTGTAATATCCATAAAGAATTTATTACTGTAAAAAAAAAACTATATATCCCACATATGTACCCTGTATTCAGTTTCTTTTCTTTTTTGAACCATTACAAGATATTAGTTTTGTTGCAAATCCTTTACCATGGAGAACCACACAGTAAAGAAATACTGCTGTACTCAATATTTTTTAGCAACTTTTCTGCACATGAACATTGGCTGGACCTGATTAATCACTACAGGAGTCTTGGTCACATTGCTAGCTAAACTTTAACGCTTAGCTAAACTCTGTCACACTGACACTAGAAACCACATCACACATTCACAGCAAAGTCTAAACACAGTGTAAATGTACTAATGGCAACAGGACAGCTAAATTATTGAATTGAACTTAAACATTTACATTCCCATGAGACTTACCACTTGAAAAAAATTACTGTAATATTTGATACTCAAAAGTGCTACAAGGTGTCCTACATACATACATACCAACATCTTTTTGGTGTTTACTCATTAGCAGCCTGTGTGGCAGCAACACAAACAATCATGTTGTTAAAAAAAAAGGTATCAGCATTTACAGTGTTCAACTGCATTCACAAACAATGATACAGTATTATACAAAAGACCTATTTCACAACACTCATTTCATCATGAAATATTCACTTTTACTAACCATATTAACCTTACTACTTTACTTTAATACTACCTGGATGGGCCGTCTCCAGCTGTCTGTGCGCAGCAAAGGATTGGGATTTCTCATGCGCACATTGCTCTAGTTATCCACCATATTGGATATGATACAACCCCCAGCTACTAGAGAAAAATGTGTATATTCCCTGACTGGTTGGCAATGGTTACTGGAGGTGGCTGGCTCTTACAAAGAAGGTGGTGCACCAAAAACCTCCTAGTGATTATCACGGCTGTTAGCAGACTGCCATAGTTGCCTGTAGTATTTCCATGTTTGTCTATAAACACTTGCCAACTAGTAGCTGGGTGGTAGTACAACTTGAAAAAGTGCGATGAGGTTCACCTTCAAAGTAAATGCTGTGCCTCAGCGCTGTAGCCAACACGTTTCAAAAGGCACAACTTTTACTTTGGAGGTGAACGATCTTTCCAATTTGTGTCACAATTTTCACAGTTTCACTACGGATCGGAGAGTAGCTGGACAGTGTTTGTTGAGAAGTCTGTCACTTGAAACTTGAAACCACAGCAATATCCTAGCAGCCGAGACAATCACAAGGAGGTTGTTGCCTCCGGACGGGAAATACACATTTTTTCCTAGTGACAGCCAGTTGCCAAGGAGTCACTGACCAGTTTGTAGGCCTTTGTGACTGGGGCTTTAGCAATCATTTTCCTAGCAACTGCCAGCAACCTCCAGCAACCCTTCACAACCATTTGGGGCATACCCATTTTTCCCTTGCAACAGGCAGTTGCCAAATGATTGCAGACCAGTCTCTAGGCCTGTGTGACTGGGGCCTTATTCACCTGATCCTACATTGTCACCATGATTGTCACATATCCAAAATGGCAGACAAGTTAACATCACTTGATTAGTGGTCACGTGTCTGCAAATAACCAAGGCTTGCAGACCTCACAGATTTAATTAGGGCTCTATACTTAAATAGGACTGACCCTTCACATCTTTAGTGTGTTGTATTTGAATCCCTGGTTTTGAGACTGCCACATCACAGGCGCTGAGCACCAGTCATTCAGTCTAAGTTTTTGCTCATCTTCATCAGCCTTACCCTCCTTTTATGCTCGTTTTGCCTCGTTCTTTCTCCTCTATGACTCATTTCTCATCTCCCTCCCTCGGGGCAGACACTGGACAATTTTCATCCTCCAGATGACCACAACAAACTTTGACCAGAACATTTCATTGGTATCAGCTGCCCAAGACAATAAACATGCTGTGCAGTGTCTCCCTGACTTTTCCCACACTGAACCAAACTCCTGTCCCTCATTCTACTCTCATTGGGCAACAGTGATTTAAAACCCAGTATTCAGTTGCCAGTTGGCAATATGGGGATGAATGGATGAAATATGGATAAAGAGAAAATATCCATTTTAACTTACAGAGTCAAATAACATTCCCTTCAAACACTAAGCACAATCAGTCGAGATCATCTCACAGAGTTATTTGTATGTCAGACATAAAAGGATGGGAACCAAGGGGATATCCAGTTATAACACAGATGTTGTGTAACGCACCTACACACCCTTAAAGGCATTTGCAACCTGATAAAAAAATTACAGTAATTTTCCATTTTCAGATACATGATCCACAGGTACATTAATTAACCGTGATTAACGTCTGCTTTTTAAAATGTGAGACAGTAGGCTGTGTTTAACAGCTAGAAGCCGAGCTACTGAGCCATGCCTCATTGCTTTATTGTACACGCTGGCTGGTGGTGCCGTTAATTAGCCGTGCCTAATTGTAGGTAACACGTCGCCCAGAAACACGGTGTCCTAGAGCAGCAGATATTTCAGAGAGATTAGCATTTAGAGGGGCCAGCGTAAGGTGAGATTTAGACATTCTCAGCATGTTCTCTGTGAAATCGGCCTATTTCTGACCACTTAAATCATTACCATGTGATTACTTTCGTTTTTGTTAGGCTTGCCAATCAAACGACAAGTGTGAGGGAGAAAGGAAATGGTGATGTTTCAGCTACAAGTCGCTGCATTGTCTGAAAAGAATAATGATATGGTCATAAATAGCTGTAAGTGCTAATCCAGATCTCTATTTTAGTGTGACTCTCTGGACTAATCTAAAGCCTATCTGTGTGAATATATGACAGACCTCACACCACAACTGATACCTCATACATCTTATTTATGTAGCGAGAAGCCATTACAAGTGTGATGTTCACAGGCACATCTTATCTTATATATTTAGTTTACATAATATATAATCTTGTTGCATTATGCCTTATATTGTGATCATAGAATGCATAGCCTATAAAATAATCTAAAACCCTAAGTGCATTAGGTGTAATCTGCTTACTGTGCCATATTCGAGGATTTTCATGTACGTGGATTGATAGCTACTAACAACTGGGATCAAGAAATCTAGCAACCAATCAAGCAAAGTTCTGCTAGCTTTTTAAGATCACTTTAGCCTCAGAAGCCCCTCTGCTGCATCATAATATAAACATAATTAAACATAATTTTGAGAACACTTAATTGTGGATACACTTTTTTGTTATACATTACATATACAATACATATATGTAACAGTAAATACAACATTTTAATAAGGAGTCGTTTTAGACAGCCACAGTCCTGTAGGGCAGCAATTGTTTAGGAGGTAGCACAGGTTGTCCTCCAACTAGTTAGAAACCCAACTCACCTGAACACTAAAAATTAACCTCCAGTGTATCATTGGTGTGTGTGCTTGAGCATGTACAGGAAATCTGCTGTATGGAAAGTATGGCCATGCCTTGAAGTATAAAACACTGCCAGTCACTGGTAAGACTAAAAAAAAGCACTAAATGCATCCCATTTGAAAACAGGGTTACACTAAAATTACATACATTGCCTCAAAAAGATTGAGGAAACTCAATGCCCTCAATAAATTGAAGCCACTGCCAAATTAACTGGTGGAGAGTTGCAGGTATTTAAACTCTAGTCGGGGTTGTCCCCTTTGGAGGTGGTCATTGACCCACTATTAATCATGGGCGTCATCACATGAGCCAAGGTGTGAAAAAAGGCGTTTCGGGTGAAACCACTGTGAGTCCCCTGCCCCATCCTATCATGTGACCTATTGCGGTCACCCGAAGTAAGCTGTGAGTGGGGGTTGAGGCGTCTGGGAAGGGATCTCAAGTACGCATTGTAGGTGGCTGACAGCTGGTGTCGTAAGCCACCACCTCTGTTCAATGATGGTCGTTCACAGTGGACATAGATGGCTTCTTTTACCCCTCTTTCAAACCATCTGTCATCCTGGTCCAAAATGTGAACACTGGCATCCTCGAAAGAGTGACCTTTATCCTTTAGGTGCAGACGTACAGCTGAGTCTTGCCCTTTCGAGTTGGCTCTTTTGTGTTGTGCCATGTTTGTTGAGTGGCCGTTTGGTTTCTCCAATGTAGAGGTCCGAGCACTCCTCACTGCACTGCACAGAATACACTATGTTGCTTAGCTTGTTTGGGGGAGTTTTGTCCTTGGGGTGAACCAGTTTTTGTCTTAGGGTGTGTCTGGGTCTGAAATACACTGGGATGTCATGCTCAGAGAAAATTCTCCCAAGTTTCTCTAACAAACCTGCTACATTATGTAAGCCATCACCAATTCATTCACATTTCATTCCACCACATACAAAACATCTTCCACTAAGAGTATTGGGCTACACAGTCAATAACAACAGTAGGCAATAATCAAACCCACAAAACCTTACATAGCAGCCTTTTTTCAATATATTTTATAAATTTGTTTGTTGCGCAATGCACTGAATTATTAAGCAACTCAAACAGCCTCACATATGTTAACACAACAAGGAGGAATATTATTTGCTGAAACCCACTGTTCATTACAGTCACAACTTTTATCTTTAATAATCTCAATATTTTTCATGCTTTTTTGCACAGGGGATTTCTCCAAGACACAATTATTGATAGTCTGGTATAATGCGTAGCTTTGTTTAGAATTGTGCAACACTTGTCTTTGTTTCTCAGAATAGCATTATCAAGTTGTGGCCATAGCAAAAGTAGCCAGTAGGTGTCACTGTGGAGATACAATTCCAGCAAAATTGCTTCTAATCTTTCAGTCTTTCACAAAGCCTTGTTTTGCCGATCACTAATTTAAAAAAAAACCAAACCCTTAGGTGCTAAGGAAAAGTCCAAAATCAGCAGTAAACAAACTATAAATCGAGAAACTCCAGGGAACAAACAGGAAGAACATATCAAGACAATGTAAAGACAGAACCGAGAACTGATTAGGGGTGGTAAACAGGTTAGGAAGAAGACACAGGTGAAAGTAATTAACAGGCAGGAAGCAGAACTCACAAAGGATGCAACAGAAAATTAACCTTCAAAGTAAAACAGAAAAACTAATTCAAACAGATCTAAGTCGTGGACAGGGAGCACAGAGGGAGGCACAATCGAGAACATTGGAAGGTTAACTAAGACTCCTTACTTAAATATAGAAAACGCAAGAACCAAAGAATTAATGTTGCAAGAAATAAGAGTAATAATATACTTGCAATAATAAAGAAAACAGAAATCAAAAAGTCAATTAGCTTTAGGAGCACTATCATTAGATACCTAAACAGGTGTGTTAATGTTTTTGTTATTTGTGATTTAGATGATAAACCTAAAAAAAATGTACCTACAGTTGTGTGAAAAAGTATTTGCCCCCTTCCTGACTTTTTTTTTCACACTTACATGTTTCAGATCATCAAATTTTATTATTATACAAAGAAAACAAGTAAATACAAAATGCAATTTTTAAATGATGGTTTTATTTATTAAGGAAAAAGGTATGTGAAAAAAGTAACTGCCCTCCTTATTAAATCATGAATTAACTGTAATTAACCACATATTTTGTAAAGTTGAGTTCAGTTTCACTGGCCAATCAAGAAATCATTAAAACAGAACCTGTCTGGCAAAGTGAAGCTGGCTAAAATATCTCAAAAACCAACACAGCGTGCGACAATCTAAAGAAACTAAAGAAAAGCTGAGAAACAAAGTCACATCTATGAATCTGGAAATGGTTACAAAGCCATTTCTAAGGCTTTGGGACTCCAGAGAACCATGGTGAGAACCATTATCCACAAATTTAGAAAACTTGGAGCAGTGATGAACCTTCCCAGGAGTGGCCAACCTGCCAAAATTACTGCCAAAATTACTCAACTATTCATCCGGGAGGTCAAAAAGAACATCTAAAGAACTGGAGTCCTCACCTGAATCAGTTAAGGTTAGAGTTCATGATTCAACAATAAAAAAGAGACTGGGCAAAAATTGGAAATTATTTTATGATTGATTGATTGATTGATTGATTGATTGATTGAATGAATGAATGAATGAATGAATGAATGAATGAATGAATGAATGAATGAATGAATGAAGGTTTTGGAATAGCCTAGACAAATGGTCTGGACTTATATCTGATTGAGATGCTTTGGCAAGACCTAAAACAGGCTGTTCATGCTGGAAAGCCCTCGTGACTGAATTAAAACAATTCTGGAAAGAAGAGTGAACCTAAATTCCTCCACAGTGATGTAAATGACGCAATGCCAATTATCACAAATGCTTGATTGCAGTTCTTGCAATTTCACAGCAACTAAAACAATACACCGATATAAACGCGGAGCCAGCCAGTAACAGGAACATCGGAGATGTGTGATCCAAACTAACATGCTACCAGTAGCATTCCATCAAAGTCGTAAAGAAACAGTAACGGAAAACTCCAAAATAATGTTGTGTTCCTTTCCTGAAATCACTAATCTACACAATATATCAGGCATTACTCCTTTTAGTTTCTAATTTAGATACGATACTAACCTGAAAACAGGAAATGAATGATTATCCCACTATAGCATTAACTTGCATGTCTTTGGCCTGTGGGAGGAAGTCCAGAGTACAAGGAGAGACACAGGGAGAATGTGGGGAAAAAAACTTACTTGCTTATAAAATTATGATTTAAAGATTATAATTGTATTTCTCTTCAAATAAAAAAATCTAATTTGTGTTTTTTAATTTGTGTTTCGGAAGAAAGCCTGCTACTAAAAAAAAAACTACAATACAGTCAGTGTGGCCCCTTATGGTGAAAACTTGTTACAGTGGGCTGTGTAGCACAATGGAATACATCTCAGCCCTGCAATTTGATCTGGACAGCAGTGGGAGAAATATCCGAGAAATACAGAAGATTGAAGGGTGACTGTGTCTATGTTGTTTCTGTCTGTCAGGCTTACCGAGGCTTGTGTGGCAGTCTCAAGCTCAAGGACAGGCAGATAAGAGAACACAGACACACACACACACACACACACACACACACACACACACACACACACACAATAACATTAGAAATGAAGCACATGAGTGGAAGAGTGTGATCCCTGGAGAATTCATCAAAGAGAATGTTCTCTATCAAACTCGTCATGTCCTTTTTATTTCAGCCTATGTGAATGCATATCATATACAGTATACTGGTAGAGTGAGGCGTACCTATAGGAACTTCACAAGGAATTTTAAGTTTGAAGGCCTCATTAAGAATGCGTGTCAGGTATAGTGTGGAAGTAAACAACCTATCACCAATCTGACAAGTCCTGGTGGGATTTTACTTTGTACAGTGTGCACACAGATTGTATAAATAATGGAAGCGAAGTGCACATGAAAGCCAGTTGCCAAAATTTAACTCTTTCCATACGAATGGAATAAAAGAAAAATGAAAACCTGCAGTGGATTCATGAGCGCAGGGCCCCTCCTTGCTTCTCTCTCGAGTGAAGCAAGGAGGGATAAATATGAACTCATTGACACGTGATCATCCGATGATTCGAGCCCCACATTACACTTCTCACTTACCTCTGCCCACTATTTCCACTTTTCCCTCTTGCTCTTATACCTCATGCTCCTACCACACCCCCCACAAAGTGTATCTCATTTTAGCATTGACTATCTGTAAGCCAAGAGCCACTGTCACCAGATCCTCCAGTCCTGTGGAGTTCTCAGGAATGGTATGTGTTTCCATTTGGCAGCTTAACGCACATAGACCACACAACTACAAACTTTCTGTAGGGCAGAACTATAGGTCACAGCTTGCAGTTTATCGGTCCCATCGTGCTGGAAATGTTGCAGCTAAGGTGCACCGAGAGGCAGTTTATGACAGAATGAGAAGGAATCAGTACATCAAGGGTACCATATCAAACAAGTGCACAGTGGTTCATTTAAACGTTTACATTACAGCTTTGCTTTTTCCACAAACCCCCTACTATTTCTTTCCAAGGCTTGTGTACTGAGATAATGTCAATGTTACATCTCAGATTTCAGGAGAATATGCCACAGGCAGAGCCAGAAGTTTCTTGGCAGTGACGATAGCTTTGACTCTGCTGGAGTCGCCAGGAGCCTCTATGTTTGCCACACACGGGGTTAAGATGGGTTTACGAGCATGTGCACACACACCTACTGTGCATTTAAGCATGTAAGCTTACCGGAAGCATTTTTTTACAATTAGAAAAGGGGGGTAAAAGCTTTGGTTTTATGGGTGTGTGGAACAGAATGTCATTGGGGATGGCAGCAACAAGAAGGGATATTAAAAGCTCAAGGTGAACACAGAGACCAGAGCTGGATCATTTTAAAACATGGGAGGCCAAGCAGTTCAGCAGGGCGCAGTCCCCATGTAAACTCCATCGCCTCATGTTACAAGTGTGGCTGCAGTGATTTTCAAAAACAAACATGTGTTTGCTCTTTGTGTGTGCTAAAATCACTTTTTTTTTTCAGAGAAGCACACAAAAGAGTGCCAAGTCAACACACTGAGCAAAGAGTCAATACTAGAGATTTATGTAAAACATTGACGTAACCACGGTGACGTCACCCACTGGTGTGTGGAATTCCAATTTTAAGGCGTAAACATTAGTGTTTTCGCCTGCCCCCATGTTGGGGGGTGGGTGGGATTGGAGTCAGAATTCACCATATTTTAACACCTGAGGGGTCCAGTTCAGCAGCTCAAATTAGAGGAGGTGAGGCCTAGCAGACACTATGGGCCATAAGGGCACACCTGTTAATCAAAGCAGATGTGTCTCTTAACTTTTATCCTTGACATAATCCAAACAGGTGAGTTATAAAAATGTAAAAAATTATCGTCCAGTAAATGCAGCCACTGAGTTTTTTGGCACTTCAGCTTCATTTTTCAACCCAAGAGAGTTCCATTAGATTAATACATTAAAAAATTTCCCCAGCTCTTTATTGACTTTAACAAAGAAAGTTTTAAAAATATAAATTCCATCCAGTAACTTCGGTGAGGCTTAGCCTGGGGATCCTCTGTACAAATCTTGATGCAGATTGGAAAAACTTGTAGTCTATGAAAATGCTGTGAAGGCAGGGAATTCAAGTGGTTGCAGCAACTGTCTGATTTAAACATTTGGCTTGTTTCAAAGAATCCAGCTGTGCTTTTTGTTTTCCACTGGTTGGCTCTCATGTTAAATTATAAGTCCACCAGTGGTGCTGTAATGCTGAAGGAGCAAAGTAATGAAAACTGTGCCAAACATCAAAACATTTTGTCACACCCTCCTACAGGATTTCATATACTCCAATGGAAGAAGAACAAAAAGAGGTATAAGGAGATGATAAGAAAAAGAAAAGATATTTGCTCCCTGGCTCGATAATTTTGTCACCATTACTTTAATTCTTTATTTTAAGTCCCACTGGTATGCCAAATCTTATTTTATTTTTAACCTTTAACACACTTCCTGCCTGTGAGGTCTCCTCTGTTAGGCTGATTCATTGACTGTCTCCTTTTGTTTTGGTTTAAGTTTTCCTTTTCTTAATCATTTTATTTATCACACACTACCTCTAACCGACTTTACTCATTGAGCAATACCTCAGTTTCGACATCCATCCCCTTTGTGTTTACTCGCGTCTACTCTTCCTCCTTCACAACTTGCTCTCACGTCATTCTTGATGATGAAATGATGTGACCTCATTGTCAAGTTACACACTTGAGGCCACTCTTGAGTGACTTTCTCCTTATATCACGACTTCAGTCAGTCCTCAATGTTGGGTGGTCCAGCACTTTGAATGTTTGTATACAGACTGTCATAATGCGTAATGAGCTCTTGTGTCATCCCTTGACTTTTCATCTACCGCCACTGGGGTTTTCACTTATTCCACTCACTCCCACAGTTCAAACTGGTGAACTGGCACAACATTTGGGAATGCTTTTGCAGATTGCTCACAGATTGTGGACTCCAATGGTGACCCGCTGGCTGTAAGCATCATGAGGACACCACGTGGGGTTTTGATTTAAATACTGATTGCCATTAATTGTTGTGTACGCACTCAAGGTGTGCAGGGGCAGAAAACTTGCCTAAAGCATTAACATCTAGTGCCATCATCAGGTCAAAATTGTTACTTTGTCAAATTTTATTATTAAATAAACCTCAGAGGCATTGAATTAAGATTATGTAATATCCAGTAAACAGCATTTACAATTATTGGTTTATCGTAAATCACGAGTGTGTTTAAATGCAGCCCTACAGTGTGTCACGTGTAGCTTTCACACTCTTATTTCTCTCGCCATCTCTTGGTGAGGGAGAAGCCAAAGGCCAAGAGAAAGAAAGGCTGAGCAGAGCAGCAGAGGCCAAATATAGCTTTTGAGTTGTGGCAGTGAAAATGGAGCAAGTACAAGAAAGGTATTTCTTAGAAAGACTGCTACAGTGGCATTTTCAAATGTTCCTAGTTTCTTTTGGTATTTCTCCATCATATATTGATTTTTTTTATTTATTTTTTTTAAATCTTGCTCTAAGAATATGTCTTCATTTCTTTTTGTCTATGGGTTATGCGGGGTTAATCTGATTAAAATACATTTTAAAGCTTCAGGAAAACCATGCAGCGATGTATTTAAGGGATTCCATCTGCCTTCCAACCACATCCCTAAAACCTCTTTCTCCCGCAGACACTGGCGTAGCCAGGCAGAAACACAGATATGCAAACTCTCACACACATACACTGACATTCATACATGCAAAGCGGTAACCCAGTAATTAGAGGTACTGTAATTGTGACTTAGCATTGTAAACTGGCAGGGCAATGTTGCCAGGGAACGTTTGTTGACTGTAGGATTATGACAGGGAACTTAAATGGTATGTGTTTATCTACATTCTGCAGTGGTGAGAGCTGCTGTCTAAAATATCCACCAGGTTCTCGGTAATGGAGTTGGCTCAAGCTGTAAAGTTTCACTGGACATCGTGACCTCTTTAACGAGCACCTTCTGTGAGGCATTACTGCATCAGTTGGAGAATATTAGAAGTCAATATTAACTTATGTCATGCTCTTGATTGCATAACATTTGCTTGTGTTTTATACATTTACCTTGAGCTTTTGTCTTCAGTAATGACAGGTTGTGTGTGGTAAGTGCAAATTCTTATAAGACCAATCCACAAAACACTTAGTGGAGTTACAAGTCAAGAAAGCATTACCTCCCTCATTCAGACAAATGGCTGTTTCCCACAGGGAAAACATATTAAATTTGAGGATTGGACCCTGGTGTTTCATTAATATAAAGGATAAGAGTTGGGGGGTTTGGCATGTAGTGATTAAGCTTAAGTTTAAGATAAGTAATTGGCAAGGTTAATCCTAGGACTAGCTTGAAAATAATGGTACCCCCTGCCTTCATGGTCCTCACGAGTGAATAGAAACATGAAGCAGCACAAAATAATGTGATTTCAGCCAAACTGGATTGTGTCGTTTTTACAGATTCACTGCATCAGTGGCTCGACTTGTCATTTTCAAATGCGTATTGTTTTGGGTGTTTTTTTTTATATTTATATAACAGGGAGCTCCCAAAAGAGTTATTATACTTTTCATTTTTAATATTATGCATCAATCCATGCATCTTCTACTGTTTATCTGGGTCCGATTCATAGGGGCAGTAGCCTCAGCAGAGAAGTCCAGACCTCCCTCTTCCTGCCCACTTCATCCAGCTCCTCCAGGGGGATACTACTCCACTCTGGAGCCTCTTTTCAAAAAGTATCATTTTCACTCCATTCTCGTGTAAACGGGAGGCCCAAACGCATCAGAACTTAGCCACTTTTCATCTGAAAACTTTCTTGTGTAAACGAGGCCTAAGAGAGAGTACAGTCCACCTTTTTCCAGCTGAGAACCATGGCCTTAGACTTAGCGGTGTTGATTTTCATGCCCACCGCTTCACACTCAGCTACGGGCTGCACTAGTGCAAGCTGAAAGCTACCAGTTGATGAATCCATCCATCCATCTAAATAAATCTAATTAAAAATAATAAATACTTTTTTTTTTTTTAGTTTCACTTGGTTTTCAGATTTGCCTCAACTTGAAAAAACTTATAAAGATGGCTGGAAGGGAAGAAGGAAAGAAGGATGTTATTTCTCAGTGATCATTCCCTGCAGTGAACTAGCAGCTAAATAATGGGCTGGTTCATCTCTGATTGTGTCCTTTCTGATGCAGACAGTAGGAGTGCTGCAAAAGGTTATCTGATTCATGACAACTTGCTGGTGAAGAAATTGGTTCCACATGGGGAGCATTTTGTTGGTGGTTCAGTGTTCCAGGTTGTTGTGCCAAATAACTTCCATGAGGAGGTGATAAGGACATCTAATTATATTAGAACGTGCCATACATGTCGACTGACTGGTTAGCCCAACCAGACCATCAATATCCAATCCCAGTGAGCACCTCATCATTGCATTGGTCCCCTACTACATTCTAAGTCTGGTAGCAATTATTTGCTAACAGTGACGTGTCTATCTACTAAATATCCGACCACATATGCCTTGCAGATTATAACTGTAAAGTCTCTTTACGCGTTAACACCGTTTATTTATTTATCTCTGGGATTCCAAAGGTGATGCAAAGTGATCGGGGTGCAAACTTCTCATCACATTGGTTTGCTCAAGTTTTGAAACAGCTCCGGTTAGGGCATAATCAGGCTTCTGCATACAACCCCTCAAAGCCAAGGAACACTTGAAAGGCTCCATCAAACCCTGAAGTCTCTGTTGCTTGGATATTGTGTTGAGGTAGGCCAGGATAAGGGCCTGCCATGATTGTTGCTGTCTGCCAGGAAGGTTATTCAAGAAAGTTCTGGGTTTAGTCTGAATGAGTTGGTGTTAGGGATCCATGCACAGTGTGACTTCTGGAATTCCATGGCACGGCCTGAACCTCCTCAGAACCTGATCAACTATTTTAATGCGTTCCAGTCAGTTGTGGCTGGGGAGAGGGCCCAAAAACAGTTGGTTTCTTCAGATGAAAAAATTGCTGAGGTGCACCAGTTCAGTCCTGGTGATCAGGTTTTGGCCCTGCTGCCACTTGTTAGCTCTCCATTTCGGGCAAAATTTCATGGTCTCTTCACCATTCTGCATCAAGTCCAGTTTTCGATCAGAAATATGTGCTGGCAACAACGAAGATAAAAGGAAAACTCAGTTTTGTCATATTAATCTGCTTAAACCCTCTCACACCAGGGTGTTGCAGTCCTGTGAAACTGTGGAAGGTTTGCCACAGCACAGTGTTAAGCCTGCTTCAGTGGCAGAAACTATGGGAAGGCCTTCTTCCACTGGTTTCCCTGCACATGAGGATGAAGGGTAAAACCACCCAAAAAGCCTGCTGAGAGGGAGGATGAAAAACTCAGATACCCTTTGTAATTTGGAAGCTTTGCTTGGACACTCGTCTAAAGAATGGTTCACAGAGCTGTCTGCGAGGTATCTCTGCTTTGGTTTTTCTGTTGTGGTTTGTGCTGTGCTTTTTTCCGCAGGAGCTCGATTGGAGAAGTAATTGGCTGCATGAGCTACACCTGGCCCCAGTGAGCTTGATTTTGAAAGCTCCCTCCTTTCTGAAGCTGTCACTCCATTGTCCTTAGTCCTGACTCAGATACCAGCTTCCTGAATTAGATCACCTTAGCTACAGCATGTGTAATTTCTTTTTGTTTGCTTTCTACACACACTGCCACATATCCATGCACACTTTGCATTACTCACTGATAAACATGTTCTCCTTAATTATGTTCCGTAAAAATAAACTTACTGTTTACTACCCCATCTAGTCTCCCTCTGTTTTGCTGCAGCCTGTGAGCTGGGTTGTAACACAAGCATTATAAAACAATGCTTTATTCATGGTTCACAGCATGCAACATTATTTTAGATCATTTTCATGTTTTCTAAAGTTTTTTTTTTATTTTTTGACTTAACTGTTTGGTTGTTTTTTTATTCCAGACCTACTTTCGTTATTAACTATTAACTCCTTTTCCATCTATTCCAAATGATGATTGAAGTTCACTGTCACACCACCAGAGCATGTTTAGCAAACGTAAATCCTTAGTTATCCTAAGACAGCCTACTCAGTTATTAAAGGAGTCATGCCTGCAGGGACAAGCTCTACAAAAGCTGCTATATTGCTTTTCTTTATACAATTTGGATATCTTAATAATCTTTCAACTCTCCACTTTATGGATAGTTGGATCTTAGATATCTCTACAGCGTGTGTCTCCTATGATTAAAAAAATGGTTTTAGAATAACATTTTACCTTGTAAGCAAGCAGTTCTTTATTCAAGTGGAACCAGAATGTGCCATAAAGAAGATTATACTTAAGTATGTTGAAAATAGTTTTTAAAACATGAACAACTGTGAGTTAAAAACATTAAGAAAATAAGAGTTGAGAACTGTAATCATCTAAACTGGATATATGAATCAAACCCTTTAAAAAACCAGCATAAAAATAGGATTAAATTTTAATTAAAAATTATGAAGAAAAACAGACCAATAGCATATGGAATCTATATGTTAAAAACAATGATAGGTAGAAACAGAATAAAATAAAGTTCAATAGAAAAAATAATTAATATGATAAGATTAGAATACATCGAATCTCTGTCTGTTTGTCTGTGAACTCCTACATGATCATGAGTTGAGCAACCAGAATTGGCACACAGGTACATCAGATATTATGGTATCATCATGTTGCCTTACAAACACCTCCCAGCAGGCTAAAAGGATCCATTCATAACATTTATGCACATTAACACCTTCAGAAGCATAACTCATTTTTTAGACAATGGATGGCAGACATGTTCCCTTATCATACACCAATGTAAATACATTTTGCTATATATAAACATACAATCAGTCCCATATTTATCTTATACTTCTCTACATAAACAAGACCTTTCCCTATTTTTTACTTTACTTTGCTGGATTAAGAACATCAGTTTGCCAACAGCAGGAGCAGACCAAACAATACTGTAGCAAGAAAGCTTCTTTCAGCTGCTCCCTTATTCACAAGGGGTCGCCGCAGCAGATGGAACCGAATATTTGATTTGGCACAGATTTTTTTTTTTTGCCAGATGCCCTTCCTGATACAATACTCCTGGGGATTTGTATTTCCTCCCAGTCTTGAACTGGGTATCTTTTGCATGTTAGGCAAATGTGTTAACAACTACTAGGATATTAAAATTAATAAAAGAAGCATAAATTAAATAATATAATTACTGAGACTAGGAAAATCAGAAAGACACAGCTAATAGTAATGTTTTCCATTTCATTTTAAACAGTAGTGTTGAAGCATATTTTTAATGTGATGTGGTAAGATGTTCCAAGACCTTGGAGCATAAAAGATACTGACTTATAAAATTACTCATATGTAATTTTTGTTTTGTTACTCTTAATATTGCTCTAATATTTAATCGTGTTAAAAATTGAATGCCTCATGAAAGCTGGGGAATTATTAACAGTTATAGAAATAAGCCTAGGACCTTGTTGTTTTATTCTTGACAAAGTCTGATATGCTGTATTTCTATGAATGTATCATACAGCTGTTGTCAAGAAACCAAAACCCAAAAGAAACTAGAAAAACATGTGTCCAGGGAAATAATGCAGGTTACACAGTGTCCTCCTGTGTGATAAAAACAAGTTCTTCATGTGTGTGTGAGCATGCCGGTGTGTGTGTGTGTGTGTGTGTGTGTGTGCATGCGTGCGTGTGCGTGCGCGTGTGTGTTTGTGTGTGTGTGCATGACGGGGATAGGGAGTGAGAGACAGGTGGCTGTAATGACAAAGTCAAATATTTGACACTGGCTAATTACAAAGGCAGTCTTGTGACTTTGTGCAGTAATATTTTCCATAGGTGTTGAAAACAAGGCTTTTGTTCTCTCTGGCTAAATGGTGTTAAACTCCACATATGAAAAGTATATGCATACTGTAAATAGACAGAAATTGCAGCAAACCAGACAGTAGATAAAAATGGACCCTACTCAATCTTATTCTCTCAAATCTCTTTCTCTGGTACTGGTTTTCAAATTCCCACACACAAGCACAATAAATCCTCCCACAACAATATTTCCATTGATGCCCTTGCAAATCAACACCATCAAAATCACACATTTCCACAGCTATTATTCCTTGTTTTGCCATTCTCAAACTCAAATTCCCATGTCCCAGATTTTCCCAGATCATTTAGATGAGTGGCAGATCAGCAGATTTCTATCGTCTCCTCCTCTTTTTGGTTCTGCTCTGAATAAATAGTGGCTGCTTTCAGGACTTCAAAGTCCTAAGGGCGGGGGAAACAGTATAAAGTACCAAGGTGACAGATTAGGGTGCAATTGAAAGAGATCATCTGTTGCAACATAGTCAGAAGGTCAGGCACAGGTGATTTATGGAGCCTTGGAATGAAGACTATGGTCGGTACATGGTATCCTGTGGTCAATCCATGCCTTTCATTTCTGTCCTTTCCCAGTCTTCACTTTTGTGTTTGTGTCTGACAAAATGTACCCTTTGACCAAAAACGCCAAATTACAGGAGAGTGTAACTTTCCCCGAAACAATCCTTTCACATGCCACCATACAGTTATGATCTTTCATGTTCTTGGCAGAAGAAAAAAAGAAGACAAACAGTCTAAAAAAAAATTGCACTACTGTTGTAAAGCGTTCGCAAAAGCATTGCGTTTGCAATGTGATTCACAAGCGCAGCTACAGGACACTGGAGACAAGGTCATAGCTAAAACTGACATGACCCCAAATACCAGCCATTCATGTGGCTCTCTGAGTTCTGGAGGAAACCACCTGAGTTATTTGAGATTATTTCCCCCGTCATTGGTCACTTTATACCCTACCGCCCCCCAGTGGCTATGGGGCAACTGCAAATGACCTTGGGGGTGACATTAATGCACTGGCCCACTTAATTTAAAGGATAAAATAAACTTTTTGCAAAAAAGTTTCAGTGTCAATAAATAGTGTGACTCATCAAATTGACACTTGAAGGTTCTTATTCTTAAGATTGCCTTTCCTCATTGCTCTGAAATAAGGTTGCAAGCAAGGTGAGGAAATAATTACACCAGAATGCGTTAAACTAGAGTGCAACAGAGTTGATAACGTGTTATAATCTTACAAATAATACATTGGTGTGCTTTCACTTCTTCAGGCAGGCCGCAGTCAAAGAACATGAGAAGCTCAAGATAAAGCAAATTGGATTACCTCCCTGTTTGACATAGTGCTACAATGTGTGAGTCATTTATAGTGTCGTACGTGACAATGTTCACACATTACTATGACTTGACCCAAAAAATCTCTGTGACACAGAGTAGGGGACTTTTACGTCACAGTTTTGACAAGTAGTTCTTTTCTTCACCACACACAAAGCCCCAATTGTACTCATAATGGAGTGAAAGAACAGCTGCTCACATGTCAGCTCCAAGACTGGGAACCATGCTGCCTGGTGAAAAAGACCCTGTAGTGCAGGTGGTAGTGAGGCCCCGAGTGGGCATGTGAGCTACACAGCACAGGTGGGTGCCCTGGTGCACATCAGCAGGTGCACATCAGCCCCTGCAGTGCCAGAAGCAATCCAATGATCTGTGCCAGTACAGCAGGTGCTTTCTGTACCTTCTTAAGTGAAGCATCTACTTCTTTCTCTGCCATTGAGGGTGTTAATTAATAACGCATACAGATGATACTTCACTCGCCTGCTTCTAGCCTGGAAATTCTAAATATTTAATGGCATTTCTACTTTAGACCTCTCACAAGGTCTTGTTTTTAAAAAAAAGTAAGATCACTCATATAGACACATAAGCAAGTACACACTGCACAAACATACACAGCAGCTCCATTAGACTAAACTGTGCCTAGTCCTCAAAGTTAATGTTTAGACGCACTAGTCCTGCAGAGACATACACAGCAGGCAGTGGGGGAGCTAGGCTGAAGGTCAGCTTCACATGTGTGATCTTTTTAAGTCAACAGTGAGCCAAATGACATGGATTTAAAGACTGGGGGTGGGGTGGGTGGTGGTCAGGTGGCTCTTTGAAGAGTCTCTGCTGTGTGATCTTTTTGCACCAGCAATCCAAATGGTATGAAGAGAGATGTTGACAGAGAATGTATTTATTAAAGATATTTGTATTAATAGCTGTGCTCAAAAAACTATGACAAAGTCAAGGTATCAGCTCAATCCAATTAAAATTTACATGAGTGTTCCAGCTTTAAGAATATAACTGTCCTGATTCTTAAAACAACCACAGTTTACAAAACAGACAAGTTCTGTTTAATATGACCTGAAATTGAGGTCATAAAGTCATCAGGAAAATAAATACTGATATCACAGCAATGGACCAGAGGGCTATTTTCCCTTAGATTTCCATACAATCAAAGGAGTCGCCCCCTATTGTCCTTCAGAAAAAATGCAGGTTTAAGGTACGTCTGTGTTGGTTTCACTTTTTAGACTTTAAGCTCCATCAATCTTTTATACTGTCTGTGGTTAAGAGGAGGATACATTGTCAATGAAGATGGTATAACTACAGTAAAAATGTTGGTACAGACAGCTGCAGACACCAAAGATGAATATTCAGTCATATTATAGTGCTTTGAACTCCAGCTGAAGTTAGTGGTAAGCACTGTTGTGTAGTCGCCCCGCATATAAGTCTGTGTAGATACAAAAACTTGACAGACATGCAGACATCCACACGAAGCCTGCTGCAGCACCTGATTGTGAAATTTAGGTCACTTAGACTAAGGCAGGCAGGTCCTACCATACTCTCTGATGCAGAATATATAATAGGTCTGGAACACTTTTATGGCTGAAGAATTGCCAAAAATTATTAATTCTGTGGTTAAATAATTACCATTATCTTAAAATCAATAATGAATACTGAAGGAATTTTGTCAAACCATTCCTTTAGGAAAAGTCATAATACCACACAATCAAAACACCTTAATACATATAAAACTTTATTACTGGCAAATTGCACATAAAGCATCAAAGTTAAAGTTGGCTACTTATTCTGCAGAAAACTGTCGAGGTGCTGATGTCCCTTCTTCCATAATTAAGACTCTTTTACTAAAATCTCACACTGCACTCTATCTCCTCTACATCACTCATTGGGTAAAGTGATTAGTAAGAAAAAACATATGTATTACAATGATAAATCACAGAAGCTTGTTTATTTGCTAACACTAGCTCCGTTTCCACAAACTGCAGATCGTAATTGACTCAAAGCAGAGAAAACATGAACCAGGAGTAGCTTGTCTAGCATGCTAGTCTCCCATCAGTCACCATGTTTATCCACATAATGCCCAGCTCAAGCTTTCATTAACGTGACACAGACACTGCCATGAAATATACATACATACACTACATACACTTAAATGGAATCTGTAGTGGAATCTCTGAAGTCAGACAGAGTTAAGCCTGCTCCCAGAGACAACAGCCAACTGTGACCACAAGATGGCAGTAATTGAAAGCTCCAAACAGGCATTAGAGAAGCTTTATGACATAACACTGTATGAGATGAAAGGAAAGGAGAGATATCCCTTTCACTTTGGCTTTATTTGATCTATCGTTTTAGATTTCACTGGGCAAGCAATGTTTGTCATGCCATTTTCCTTCCCTTTGCCTCTCTATTAATGTGCTTGCACACAGAGCTCTGTGAACAGCCAGCCTCTTTAGCAGTGACCTTTTGTGTCTTGCCCTCCTTGTGCAAGATGTCAACAGTCATCTTTTCGACAACTGTCAAGTCAGCAGTCTTCCCCATGATTGTGTAGCTTACAGAACTAGACTGAGAGACCATTTAAAACCCTTTGCAGGTGTTTTGAGTTAATTAGCTGATTGGAGTGTGGCACCAGGCGTCTTCAATATTGAACCTTTTCACAATATTCAAATTTTCTGAGATACTGAATTTGAGGTTTTCATTAGTTGTCAGTTATAATCATCAAAATTAAAAGAAAAAACATTTGAAATATATCAGTCTGTGTGTAATGTATGAATATAATATACAAGTTTCACTTTTTGAATGGATTTACTGAAATGAATCAACTTTTTCATGATATTTTAATTTTATGACCAGTACCTGCATATATAAGCTTTTGAACAATTTATAGGGTAAGTGACTGTTTTTGGTAATTTCCACATGCTTTAGCTATGACACCCATTCCACACCTCAGTGAGATTTAGTAGCATGTGGTCTTGAAGACTGTGGTCATGAAGAAATGGCCTAATATTGCATAAAGTTATGATGTGTATGTGGTCATGTTCTAAAAAATGATATTGCAATGAATCTGTTGTAATATTCTAAAATACATGTTCCTTTCATCATATATGTCTTTTTCTTTTACACTTCTTGGAATTTTATTTTACCATTCACGAGCAAGGAACCAAATAAGGTAACTCTACTGACCTTGATTTTGTACATGAAAATGAAACATTTTGAAAAATATCACAAAAGTAATTCCATCTTGTTATGTTCTCCAATAACACTCTCAGGTTGAGCAAACAAAATTAAATAAAATACAACTGAGAAAATAACATTAAAAAACTCAAACTCCTGCTTTGCCGTTGTGATTACACACTAAATTTTATGTATGACAGGGAGTTTATAATGCTGACATCAGAGGTGCTGGACGTGACAGTCCAGACATATTATCTTCACTTCAACAAATGAAACTGAATATTTTTCCTGTGGTAAAACTAGTCTGTTTGAGTGGAGACGATATTGTGTGGATATTTGTTCATGACTATTTAATGACCATATAATGTCTCAATGAAATGTCATTGTGTCACAGTTTGTCACAGTTTGTGCCCGAAACAGAAAGAAACAGAAATCCAGTACTCTTCACAGAGAACAAGGAAAAATAGAAACAAAGACTAAAAGGCAGGACAATATACAAAGGGTTGATTAGAGAAGGCGCGACAACTGCTGCGGACATCTAAAACAATTACAGGGGAGGAAGTAAAACGCAAAGCATGACACAAGCGACGACTACCTTTCAAAGTAAATCAGAGAAATGACACAGAACCTTACTAAACATAGAGAAAAGAAAACTTAAACTAAACAATGAAACACAAGGGAGGCAAAAATGATAACAACTTAAATACAAAACCACAAGGTATGCCTCATAATATCACAAAACTGAAATGTATTACAAGAAAAATATAACCAATGCAGGGACAAAACACAAGAACCCAAACTTCAAAACAGAGGAATGAAAACTTGAAACACTAGAATACAGAAAAAAAAAACAAATTTCTGATATATTAAACAATCCAAAGGATCATGACAAAAAAAAACAAACTTAAGCATTAAGCATTTAATTGCTTAATTGCAATCATCTGATCAATATTTCTTGATTTGTTTGACTAGCCCTCAATTGTACATGGAAACAATGTCAACATCCACCCCAACCAGTTTTGACCAGGGAGATTACGTCGCTATTTCGTCTAAGTTAATACACTGATGCAGGTACAGTGTTTACCGGTGTACCACGCTCCAAAGTAATGCAGTGTTAAAAATATTCTGTAACACAGTAGTGGCATGTAAAGTTACTACCAATCCACAAAGAGAATTAGTGTGTTCACAAAATCCAACAATATGCGCAATTCTTATGGCTCTTTTTTGCAAAATACACAGTAGTTGCAATGAATTTTTATATGCATTTTGTCATGGTCCCGGGTCTGTTACCCAGTGTTATGTGTTTTTTGAGCTTTCAGCTTCTGTTTATTATTAAATAGCATCAGTTTGATTCTTAAGTTTGGATTTCATGTATTATTTCAGAGCTATTGTTGTATCTCTTTTGTAGGTTGAGTTTGTGTTTGTAGTAATGCTCCATTTTGAGTTCTACTAGTTTTGCTATCTAGTTTCTGTTTATGGTTATAGTTATTAGTATTGTATTCCTTACTTCAGTTTATCGATCCCTTCCCTGTCTTTGTCTCTGTGTTAGGTGTTCCTGTGTTATGTTACTTCCTGTGTTTTTATAGTCATGGTTCCTTGTGCCTTGTATTTAGTTTTACTTCCCCTTGTCTTGCTAGTTGATTCAGTTCACCTGTGCCTTGTTTCCCCAGCTGTGTTCCCTCTCCCTGTGGTTCCCTCTCCCTACACCTTAGTTTGCCTTAGGTTTTGTGGTGTCATACTGTTTTTTCCTTGTCATCCTGTGGGGTCTCTTCTACTAAGTCAGCTGTGAGTCCCACACAGCCCCAGCCTGAGAATCCTGTTCAGCTGCAGCCAGGCTCCCTGCCCCCCTATTTCTTGATGTTGGGTCCCAGCCAAAGACTGCTTTCCCACCTGCATCTGCTGACACCATGCTCCTTTTACCTGCTTCTGCCCTGGCCAGCTCAAAGACTTTAGATTGGTCCTTCAGAGACAATTGCATTCCCTGCTGAGCAGCCCCAGCCTCCAGAGGAGACCGCGAGCCTTGCTGAGCAACCCCAATCGTCAGTATACTGAGTGCAGTCAGAGTCCCAGTCACCACAGATGGGCCCTGCAATGGGCCGTTCTCAGCAGCCTCTGTTTGCACCAACAGCTTTGATTCAAACTCATTTCTGCTACACTTTGTGTAACGTAACTCTGACCATGAACACAGCCACTGTGCACCAGTCCAACACAGAGCTTTACTGTATATACAGTACACCAAGCTGACCTGTTCATCTTGCACTAAACTGCAGTATTTTCATACGTTCTTATAGAATCTTTGAATTACACAAAGTTAGTATACCTCAGTTTGTTTTGCAGTCCTTATCTTTAAATATAACCTCTCCTCTCCTCTATCTTACATCTTTCTCCATCTCTGATTGAAGTTATTGCTCATTCTTTTCTCTCCCTGGAAATACAGCAGCTGTTCTTTTAGCTAGCAGACACACTGTGTGACAAACTGCAGACACTTTGTGTGTTTGCTGATATTTATTGAGCATTTAGAAATGTTGAATTTAAAATTGCCTGCAGCACATTACTCCCTTTATTTTCACTCTTCTTCCCTGTAAGTTCATGACCATAACTTATGGACATCAACACTTGGTCCGGCCCACTGTAACCCCTGAGTACAACACTATAAATGATACATAAATTATATGGCTTTAACTCTTTAATCTCTTTGTATGCGATTAGCACCGGTGATGGAGGATACGCCAATAGAATTGTCTTTTATGTGTTATTGTAGGTCCATTATAGGTCCATTTAGGCTCAGATTGGTTTGATGTTTGAAGGCGCGCAGTGACTGGAAATAAAAAATTCCCTCAAATATCTGAACCCTAAACGAATTAGTCTATTTTGAAAATGTAAGGAGTAAAAAGTACAGATATTTGTGTAGAAATGTAAGAAGCAAAAATAAAAGTTGTCAGAAAAATGTTTCTTTGGCTGCCAAGTCCTCCTACACAACCAGCAATTGATCAACCAAACCTGGCACACAGGTAACATCTTAGGACCCTGAAGGTTCTTATCTACATCAAATAATATGATATGATCATGTTGCCTGGTTGTGTGTCAGACATGAATTGGACCCTAATGCAAGACTCCAGAGACTAAGCTTCAACTCAAAACTCACAGTTTTACTGCTGTTAACTCACTGAATAAACAAATACAGAGCAGGCCAGGATCTAAATACTCTGGGAACTCAGAATAAAGAGGAGTAGACAGAACCAGGAGGAAACACACAGTAAAAGAGAAAGTCGCCACCGACACTACAAAAAACAGAGGAAGACAAAGACAATATATACGTGAGAGGTAATGAGACGAGAGCAGAAACAGTCGGGGAGAACAGGTGAGCAGAGACACACTAACAAGACAAGGGAAGCAAAAAAAAGAGTACAAGGCACGCAATGCAAGGGACTTGCAAAGTAAAACAGGAAGTGAGTAAACATGGAGACAGAAACGCGGACTTGATGACACAGAGAAAAAAGCACACTGAGGGAATATAATAACCCAGTACACAGGAATGAATATAACAGGGAAGGCAGACACACTGAGCATCACACACTGAACATCAAAGCACAGAGAACCCGAATGGGAAGACAAAATAATTAAGGGAATCAGACTCAGAGATGGAAACAAAAACCAGACACAGGAACACAGAAAGACATGGAGAACATGGGGGATCACGAGATTAAATATAAACGAACTATAATCAAGAACATTAGTCAGAAAGAGTAAACTAAGAAGGCCTTAAGATATAAATAAAGAAACCCAACAGAAAAACTACAAGAGGTACAAAACTGCCAAAACCACAAACTAAGAATCAAACAGAGACAAAGCAGAATCTGAAAGTCCAACACAGAAAACACTGAGCCAAAGACCCAGGACCATGACATTTTTTTTTTGCCTTTATACAAGAAAGCATGGGAACAACACAAATATTAAGATTCAGCATCTGAACTTTTTTTTCATGATAGCATAACTATTGATCAGTGATGGCCATTGTCCTTTAGCATCTTATGTTGCTGACAGGAGTAGATAGCAAACTACTGGGATATCATTGGTCCAACTTAAATTATGAGTGACAAGCTACAACCTTCTCACGCCCTCCTCAGGACACCTTTACTTGGAAAAGAGACTGTTAATAGCATTGCTACTGTGTAAATAAATGGCAGATTGACAGGTCACCAAGCAACAATGGTCCTGGTAATAGACAGCCCGACAAGGTGGAGGAGAAGAGATGACAATCACAAAAGCCAATCAGCTGACGAATCCAAAGGTAGAAAAAAAAGAGAAAGTTTAAATGCTGACAGACACAACCCAAAATAGCACAGAAAATCATGCACATGGATATTCACAACCCAGACTGAAGGTTATGAGAAGCATTGTTGACCGATCACGTCTCTATTTTTATCTCCACCGCCCCCAAGAAACACACACGCGCACATGACTTTTTGCAAACTAATCTGGTCAAAGTTTCTACAGCATCATGCTGTGTTTTATTACAGGGCTTGTCTCCGAAATAGACCCATTATCAGCAGTGGCTCAAATAGCATCACGTTACCTAACAAATTGTTGCTGTGCGAATGCTTATCAAATATCAGCTGCAAATCTGACAGACCTCTTTTAATGTGACCCTTGCCGCATACACACAATGCAAACTCACAAGAACTCCACTTGCTCTTTCCAGCCTTTTCCATCCAGTCTACATGGAGCTGGTTTGGGCTAAACCCAGCAGCTGGGAGACTGTGCTCAGCTCCAGACAGCCACGCTAACTGAATTTTGTTCTGCTGCTCAGAAAGGCATCAGAATCTGAAAACTCAGAAAGGGTAGGCACTGAGGGACTGGAACGACCACACACACACACACACACACACCTTTATAGATGTAAATGTGATCCAGGATATACAGTAGATGATTTGTGTGTACAGCAAAGAGAAGCAAGTGGGAGAAAATTAGAGGTTCAGTGTGTGAATGTGAGTTCAAAGTCACGAAGGAAAGATATAGAGTTAAAGGGAAAGAATGAGATCATGACACTGTGTGTGTGTGTGTGTAAGAGAGAAGGAGAGTGAGCAGTATTGGCCAAAGCAGCTGACAGTCTGGCCAGTTGGCATGCGCACCCGGAGCCTCGGCAACGTGCAGCCTGCCTCGTACACAGAAACTGTTACCAGGCGCGTCTGTTACTGAGTCAACAGCAGCCACTGGTGGACAAATCCAGACATTCATTCATAAAAATTATGACTACATAGGTGTTGCACATGCAGTCTAGTGATTCCATGTAAAAGTATGGAAATCTACCATTTGATGAGGCATAGCTGAATCAGTTGTCTGGCTCATAACAATTTCAGACATAACACATGATGCCATTATGCACATACTCACTTCCTGCACATATTGGCTATACATGTCCTCAAAATATACCAGGACATATATGCACACACTCTGGCTCCAGCTGAAATAACAGTGTCTCCTTGGTCAGCGGGACATCCTCTGCTATAAAAGCCATAAAGACAAGAACAGGACAGTATAATCTCAACCAGGAATCCAAACCCATACTAATTTAATGGTTTACTACTCTAAAGGTGGAGAGAGATCAAAGTGCTTTCCTGCGGCAAGCACATTGTGCTATTCTTTATAGGGCACACAGAGACCAACACAAGTATGTAATGTGAGCCATTGTGACCAGAGCTGGAGGTATCTGGTCTTTGAGTAATGCATGAGCAAGTAAAAGTAGGAGGAACAAGACGTCAAAGCTGCACCAAGAAAGGCAAGAGTGGGATTGCCACAGATCTGTTAAGTAATACCTTGCAGACTTTCCATGATTGCCTAAAATAAAACTGGTGTGTCCAGTCTGGACTGCAGGAAATGTCCACTGACAGGGAATGACGAATGAATAGTCACCGTAACCCTAAACTCACTTTTAAGCAGCAATGCACAAGGGTACTGTGTATGTGGTTTAGTCTGCACTAATGACCTGCTGTGGCTATTCTCTGGGTTTAAGACTGGATTGTGAGGCAGCACATTTGCAGACTTTCATAACTCCATCATACTGTTCTATTGTGACAGTATTCTTTACATGCCTGGTAGTTACGGAGAATAACAGGGGCATATTGTGTTTTGAATGGCTGCAGGAGCCAGAATGCGTAGCAGCATGGTGAATGGAGAGGGAGGAGGCAACAATGTATAGCACCTTTTCTGAATTGGATCGGACGACAGTATAGTGATGTCAGGAGTCAGCAACCAGCGAAGCAGACGGGCAGCACGAGAGGGGGGTGATGATGTCACCAGGATAATCTGAGATGCACGGTGGCAGTGTTTCTTTCTCTGTGCACACAAATTGTACTCACAGACCATGCTTTTCTAGAAAACAGCAGGGTTTTTTGTCAGTGCGCAGGCAGGAGTGTGTTAGGTAACAGGGCAGACACAAAAGCAGCACAGCATGATCACTTTTTCTGTAGCAGCACCTATGACGTTTTGAGTGTGTGCCCCCCTTTGAGACCATCTATGTATTCTGACCTATATCCAAAGTCCCATCTGCATCCCATTCATCCCAGCATGGTCGTCAAATACCCCTTCGTCTGTACTGGATTTTAGAGGCGCCAGGCAGAGAGTGTGACTAGCAGCGTGACAGAGATGAGCGTGATCGTGGAGGAGGGGGGGCAAGAGAATTGAATCAGGACTGCTGGTGTTGCGGGGGCACAAAGATGAGAGTGGTAACTGCCTCTCTGCAGCTGTGGCCTACGTGAGCATCGGCAGGAACGCTCTCCTCATCTCTGCCCCCTCCCTCACTCATTCCCTCTCTCCCTCTCTTTCTCTCTCATCTCTCCCATTCGCCCCCTCCTCTTCTCATTTGCACTTTCAAATAGACTTTTGAGAGGCCCCCTTCTGCCTGTGCACAAATCCTTCTTGCTCTGTTCTCTTATTCTCTCTATCATCCAACTCCCTTCTTTCATAGCAAAACTGCAGGGACCTGGACAGTGAGAGATGTCGTGCTCTGCCAGCCAAAGGATATCTGAGACGACTGAATGGGGAAGAACAGAAGACAATGATCCTCTTTCCCACACGGATGCAACGGCACAGATGTACACAAAGCCAATCTAGCCTGAATTGACCTAAAGGGGAGGTGTGTGTGGCTGTGTGTGTGTGTCATTCATTTCAATGCACATGCAGTGGCGTGCATGCCAATGCCCACAGTCATGTGACTACTTCAGTATCTTGAATCGGTGGGCAAACACTGGCTTTAGGGCCAAGGTCAGAGGTGATACGCGCAAGATTGAGCTGAATGAGACAAGTGGGAGGAGGAGGAGAGAAGGGAGGAGCGAAGATGAGGAGACAGAATGAATACAATGAAGGAATTAAAGGATGATGCTCACTGGAAGAATTCAAGGACAAAATAAAGTATAACATAAGTTAATACATTGTAATAAAAGTGTCCAAATTGGAGAAGGTGACGTCAGAGAGGAAAATGTAATTGAGAGATAAAGGACAAAGAATGGGCTGCTTGTCCTTGCACTGCTAAGCAGGTGCACTTTTTGGCAGTAGCTGGAATGCCCACATAGACTGAAGAGCAGTGCTGACCTCTGCTGGCTGTATATAGATTTTGCCCTGAAATTGTGGGTTTTTCTTTGTATGTTCAGTGCCTTTGTCAAGCAAATCTGTGAGTTACATTTCTTTGCAGGCTGTGGTGCAAAACCACATTGGCTCATTGAGTGAAAATGTATATTGATACACAGTAAAAGAAGCATCATATTACCACAGGCTAACTAAAAAGAATGAACTCTACATTACACCTGTTTTGTCTCCAATGACCTGCAGTATTGCTTTAAATAAGGGGTGACAAACAGAACCAGCCCACCAAATGGTCCAATGTGCAAAATGCAAAGAAGGAGGGCATAAATTTATACATTTAACCGTATTGATTTTTGCTATTTGTACAGCCTTCTTACTGCAAAGATGTCACCATTTCCCTAGCATGCTAGCAGGTAAGTAAAAAGACCACTAAATTACAGAAACTGAGCAGTTATTTTCAATGTTCAATGCATTCCATTAAATAACAAAAAAAGTCACAATTTACTATAGAACTTTTTCTTGCATGTCTATAGTAAAAAAGAGATTTTCTGTGAATTAACAGAAAATGTGTTTCATAATTACACAACCATGCATGTGCTTGAGTTTTGTTACAAATTTATTTACAAATGTATTATTAAATTATTACTGAATAAATAATTCCATCCATCCAGGGTTGTGTGTGTGTGTGTGGGGGGGCAACACAGAGAGACAGACAACCATTCACACCTATGGGCAATTTAGAGTGACCAATTAACCAATTAACCCCATTAATTGCACTCACTTTGGACTGTGGGAGGAAACCCAAAAAGAGACGGGAAGAACACAGCGAGGGGCCAAGGTGGAATCAAACCCAGGCCTTCTAGATGTTATTCCAGCTGTGAGGCGGCATTGCCAACGACCACGCCACCCCTAATAATTATTAGGGGTTGTGTTATTGTAAAACACAACAAAAATACCTTTATGGAAAACAGAACTGGAACTAATCTGGCCTCAAGGGGTGTCACTTTGGGACACGTACTTCAACAAAGATCTGGGAAGTGAAAGCTAAAAGTGAAAAACTTCCTTTTATCATTGAAAAACATAAGAAGTTTGTTGGCGCTGAAGGAACCATATGAGTTATATGCTGATAAACTGAAGTATACTGCAAAAAACCCAGCACTCTGCTGCATGTCTGCATGAACTCTGTGTGGTTCAGCAGTCTCTAAAGTAGACTCAATAGGATTATTCCTTTTTGAGAGGTTTTTGGGCTAAAGCCACTGCAAGAAAGCCTGTATCGCTCCAAAGTAGGATTGCTAATGTAGCATGTAATCACTACAAGGGAAACTGCAGCATCACAATAATGCACTGTGTGTGCATTCATTTAGTTTTTGATGACTTAGCTAAGTGAAGACAAAATATAAAGGTATAAATCATAACTGAGTTCTTATAAAACTTTTTTCACTTTAACCTTTCTGAGCTCAGTGTGCAGAAGTTCGACAAAGAGTGACTTTATTAAAACAAAATGTAAGAGCAGTGGAGACAGTTGAGTCATAGTGCTGATCTAAGATCTGTGATTGGCTATCTCAGATAAAATATTAAAATCATCAGCCTTCATTCAGTGTTGAGTACAGAAACAAGGGAATTTACAGTTGGAGATCACATAAACAATAACACATTAGTGACAAATACAGATGGAAAGTGAATGTCCCTGAGCTTCAAGTAATATTTTTACTCGGAAGAGGCACTTCAAAAGAACTATTCAGAGCTTAGCACCTGCACTTAGGGAAAAATAAGTCCTTCAATCACAAAGGCGTCGCCACTGAGGAAGAGACAAAAAACTATGAGAGTAGAAAGTGGAATCTGCGAGTGGTCAGAGGAAAACCAACGGAATGGCATTTTCCTCATGATCATCAGAGACACGTCCGTGGAGTCGGCCTCCTTTGTAGAACTGGCGGAGGCTGAATTTGGCAGGTGCAGAGACATACCACATAACCACACCTGTGGGGTTCACTGACACTACAAAGTCAGTGGAGTCTTTGAGCACCTCCGTCTCATCAGTGAACACATTGAAGATCTGAAGAGAAGCCAGAAAACATGAAATGAATTTCACTGGCAAACACAAAGACAGACATTTTTAATCAAGTGCGTGTGCAGTGGATTAACAGTAAGTAAGAGCAGCAAAGCAGTGTAACGCAATAACAGAAGTTGCTGAGAGTGGAATCAGTTGTTGCGATTGAAGACAAGAGAACTAGAGCTGCAAGAATTAAGAAATACATTTTGAAGAGACATAAAAATGTGACTATAAAAGCCTCAGTCTAGCTTTAGGGCAGTTCAAAGTCCATTTACATGCTGATTTGCCTGAACAGCATGGTACAGGCTCTACTGGAATTCTGAAAGTGGATTTTAGGTTAGCTTCATACTACAGCCTGAACAATATAGGAGTTTTAAGACTGATACTAAAATTTGGTGAAATATCTGATACATATATTTAAAAATCCAATATTCCGATATATCTACCGATATCTTTTTTTCTTTCAGACACATGATACAAAAACATAACTACACATAATATTTGTTATGTGTAGCTATGTTGAAGTTAATTGTGGAATATCTAGGAGGGGAGAAATTTCACAAACTGGCTTGCTGGTGGCATCCCATTAAAGCACCACCCTCAAACTCTTGAGCTCTTTAGATCAAATAGTTATTTAACAAATGTTTGTAAAGGCAGACTGCATGCACAGGTGCTTGAGTTCATACACCTGTGACAGCATGACTGAAAAAACCTGAATTCAAAGATTAAGAGGTGTGGCCCAAACCTTTGTCCATACAGTGTATGCAAAGGCCCAGGCTTACTACATCTCCTTCACCTTTTAGTGTGACTACATCTATATGATTTTTTTTTTTAGTTTTTTTTTTTTTTGGGGGGGGGGGTGCTAATATGTAAGGTGTTCTGCTTAAAAGGGATTTTATAGACATCAAACTCACAATGTTTTCTAATGGTCATTCAGAAGAATGATATCCTAAAAAGCCTACAGCACATCTGTTGCACTAACACCAGTCAGCCTAACACCAGTTAAACTCACAACAGCCCTGACCTGTTACAGCTCATTCCCCTAGTGTGACTGACTGTGCTGTTTTTCTATGCTTAGTGTGGGTGAGGCCCTGCTCATAAGAACCTGAGTTGCACTGCAATTACTGACAGCTCCTCCTTTGCGTTGTCTTCCAGCATGATTCACTGAATGACTGCCTGACTTCCACTGCTCCAATCATAAGAACTACACCTGCTATAAAAATGTAGCCTGATTCTATGTAATCAGCCTGCCCCCGTGACCCGTCCTTGTGTATGTTGACCTGAGGTTGTAGTTCACACCTTATTGTTGTGTAACTTATTTCCTTGTTGTAGTGTGAGATACTCGCCACACCCCGGAGACTGGGCCAGGTGTTAGTGTCTACATTTCACACCACCACAGCTGACCACACATTAGGAGTTGCTTAGTGTGGATGAGGTAACCCATCCTTTAACTTTGGTGGGTTAAGGTAGCACATGATTTGATTTTATTCTTTTAATCCCAATCAAAGATGAGATCATGTAAGATACTGTCACATCTGGTTAGAAGTGTGTTAACTGTGCTGTTTTACATTGCCAGCTCTGAAACTTTAAAAATAGGGACGTGTGCTTCAACCATGTCCAACTGCTTTTAGCCTGGGATAAAGGAAGTAATTTTAGGTCAGCCAGATCTAAACACGATACATGTCCCTCCTAAGTCTATAAACGCATACCTTGTAGCTGCCTGCGGTGTAGTTGAGTTGGCTGAGGGAAGTCTTGTAGCGATATGGCATGTCCGTACGACGGCTGAAGAACACTAAAGCACTGGCATTGTTTGACAGGGGGCGCCAGTACACCTCAATGTGACTTTTCTCCTGGGGAGAAAGAAATGGATGAGAAAATGTGAATAATGCAAAAAAAAAAAAAAAAAAAGGCAGAGAGTCAAAAAAGTCTTTTCTTTATTGTATCCACTATTTGCTTGCAGAAGTGCTTCACCTTCAAAATGCGTCTTCCCTGGATGCCCAGGATGTCCTGGTTGATGCTGATGGCCATTTTGTTCTGCAGGATGCTCCGGGCTCCGCTGCTGATGGTGCGCAGGTCATTGGACATGAAAAGGGGAGCAGCCATGATCGCCCACAGAGCCATCTGGGAACGAGACTGGTCCATGCTGAGGCCAAAGTTACCAATAATCAGCTGTGAAGATCAAGAATTTCCACACCAAAGAATTAAAATGGGTTGAGCTTAATGTGGCCTCCAGTACACATACCTCATTTTAATATTTGATATTGGAAGTTAGTTTGTCTGTCTCTCAATATTAGGTGTGGCTGAATGATTTGTGCAGAACAAGTATGTAGAGAACAACTTCTTTCTAAGGTAAAAAGGTTTAACCAAACCATGAAGTAAACAGAGCAGTAAATATGTTAATATTTGGGACAAATTTCAGTTAAACAAACCATATCAGGGTCGTTCCACTTTCCAGGTCCTGCTGCAGGGGTCAGGACATCCTGGTTTTCAAAGAACCAGTCAATAATGTCCATTACACTGTCCCAAGAGTCCTGGATGTCACCATAGTTACGCCACAGGTTGCAGATCTCGCCCAGCTGAGTGTAATTTACCTGAAAAGGTGAAATGGTGAAAATGGCTTTTTTTAAGTATTAGAACATGATTCACACAGCAAAAGTATTTTGGATTACATCAGACAAATTTAAAGCTAATTGTACCTTAGGTGGCAAACCACCCTGGTAGGCGGGCCAACTGCAGGAGTAGCCAATGGGACGCCCTGTAGCATTTAAGGCCTTTGACATGAGAGGGTAACCTGTTCAAGACAGTGACAGGAATCAAATGAGATCCAGTCGTCACCATCTTAATAACTGCAGTGTAAAAGTTCCTTCTCCTGTTCTTACCCTGCTCTTGCTCTGTGGCGTTAGAGTAACAGCCGTCATATTTAAACATATCCACCTCCCAGTCTGCGAATGTCTGAGCATCTATTTCGATCTTATCCAGTGGGGTGCCAGGGTAGCCGCCACACGTGTATGTGCCCATGTCCCCATAGATGCCCAGCTTAAGGCCTCTGTCGTGCAAGTAGTGTGCCAGCTTACGGATTCCTCCTGGAAACCTGAAAGAACACACATGCAATCAAAAAAAAAAAAAGCCTGCAATTTTTATTTTTATCATAATAACCACAGCTTGATTTTTTTTCTTTCATGTAACCCAATATCCCTTTTTTCAGGGAGGTCACGGGTCATGTTTGCACTCACACTGTAATACACCTGCAATGATTCTACTGACTACTGCGTTTGGTTAGTCACATGATTGTCACACTGATGTATTGGCTTTAGGCCTATAACAGATACATGTTTACAACATGGAACAGCTTTTGTGTGTGTGTGTGTGTGTGTGTGTGTGTGTGTGCACTCTCAAACAGCAAATACTGTACCGCTTAGGATCGGCCTGCAGCCGTCCCTGATTGTCTCTTTCCTTGGAAGACCAGCAGTCATCTATGTTCACATAGACGTAGCCAAGTTCCCTCCAGCCGTCCTCTGAGAGTCTGTCCGCCATGTCGATGAACAGATTCTCACTAGGAGAAGGACACAGGTGTTTCACAATGGTCTCAGTAACATTCTTATCTAAAATGATCCTGCATTTGAAGATAAGCACATGAGAGCTTTACCATATCTGTTAGAGTTTCAGTTCAAGATGTCTGCTTTTACTTTGTATAGTAACTTAGTAATTATTAGTGTGAATAATTTTTATCTCTCTGAAACCCAGAATAGACCATTATTGTTATAATAGCTACATACATTTTTTTTTAGCTATTCAGAGAAATTTTAATGTAATCCTGCCTGTTTGCATACATACAAAATACTGACTCACCTGATGCAATTCTTGGGGTCGTTTTCACAATCAATGTCACATCGGAATCGTTCCCATGCCAGCCAGCCCATGGGAGGGGTCCTCATCAGGCCATTGTCAAGGGCCCAAGCGGTCACAGGAAGAACAAAGGCAAAAGCAAGCAGCGCAAAATGCATTCCTGCAAAAACAAGTTACAAGCTGAATCCGATGTAGGCACACCATGTCAAATAGGAGCTGCAATATTACATCCATCAGACTAAAGGGGAAAGGGCATGGTAGGGGTGTGAACGCAGCAGCAACCTGTTCTGTTAGATTACAGTTTATCACACATGACTGTCAGCTGACCAAATGGCAATCCAGTGCTTAGCTAAAAGATAGTCTTAGTAAATAAAAGTCAAGCTATAAAAATTGCATTGCAAAACTGCAGATAAAAACATCTCGTTCATGCAAATACACAAAACTCGGTGCCAAATGAGCTTTTGTGTTGGAAACAGAAAGCAATTCGGCGATAACTTATTACTCATTTGGCATAGACGAAAATTATTTTAGCAATTAGAAACGGGGGGGGCGGGTGATGCATGTTTAAATGGTTTGAAAGTTGAGGTTTGCTGATGTAGAAAATGAAAAAATGAACTTACTGAAGTCCGATCACGTCTCTTGGAAATTGAGAAGCTAGAAAGAGGAAATAAGACCAAGATTTCAGCCTCCTCCGCTCCCACTCTCCGCTTTTGACTCCCAATCTCCTCCGCACCCTTCTCGATAAATGCTGTGATAACAAATACGCTCGGATGTACTGTGAATAAGTACACTAAAGACATATGACACGGAAGTAGCAACCACGTGACAAAGCAGCTCTCAGCTGACCATATAACAGGAAGTAAGAGGGTGCGAAAAACTGACTGTGTTTTTTACGCTTTATTTCTTTCCGTTTTGTCCCAAATTTTTATCTGGAAATACAAGAAAAATGGCTGCAGTTTTACATATATATATGTATGTGTATATATATATATATATATATATATATATATATATATGTATGTGTGTGTATGTATATATATATATATATATATATATATATATATATATATATATATATATATATATATATATGTATGTATGTATGTATGTATGTATGTATGTATGTGTGTGTGTCTGTGTGTGTGTGTATATATATATATATATATATATATATATATATATACACACACACACACACACACACACACACACACATACATACATACATACATATAAGGCCATATATATATATATATGTATATATATATATATATATATATATAGAGAGAGAGAGAGAGAGAGAGAGAGAGGCAGAGATAACTGTATATCTCATATAGACTATGGTACAACTTTATTAGTAATTTATCAGTCACATTTATCAGTAGAAAATCCTGCTCCGGTATCGGCCTGTATTAGTGAGACGTATTGAAGTTAAATGTTTCTAAATCAATTCTAAAAAAGCTGTTTATCTCACAGCTATAGCTTTGTAAGCTTGTTCACCGATCATTTGGGGTTGATTCCTAACACACAATGCGATGAAGAAAACAGCTACCATAATGATATAAATAATTTATTTCAAATAGGGTTTAAATCCTGTTGCTGAGTGGTGACCTGTTGGTACATAATCTGTCAACGGATTTCAGTTGGCACTTCATACAGGACTTGTGAGCAAGCTTGGCTATTATATTTTCTACCTCATCAGAGAGGAATTCTGACAGAATACAGCAGAACTATGAACATATTCACATACAGCAGGAGGTGCACTTGGACCCTAGAATTTAGAAACATTGCAAATGCATTAACCCTATTTGTGATTTAACCTGAATTCAGCTTTAATGTTTGAAAAAACTCAAATCCGTCCATTCATTTTCTTCCACTTATCCAATTCAGGGTCGCGGGGGGCTATATCCCACATGCCATAAGGCGAGAGGCAGGGTACACCCTGGACATGTCTGTCGCAGGAAAAACTGAAATAATGAATTACAATATAACTTTAAATAGTGTTCAGGAATGGTTCTCCAGGCTTCTTGAAGGACATTTAAAGCTCTTCTTTGGATGTCTGCTGCCTTTTGTTCTGTTCTCTGTCAACATGATCCCACACTGCTTCAATGATGTTGAGGAATGCGCTCTGGGGAGGCCAATCCATGACTGATAGTGTTGCATTGTGTACTTCCCAATCCAATTGGATGGTGAATCAAAATCTGTCCTTCTCTGTATTCATAATTCCCTGAATTCTGACAAAATCCCCAACACCACTGGCTGAAATGCAGCCCCAAACTATGACTGAGCTCATCGTTTTATACAGATGTCTGTAGACACTAACTGAGCCACCTCAGGTCCAGTGCCAGGATTTATTTTTCCTATTTCTTAAGGACATGACTTTCACATGCTGTTCATCTACCGCAGACAGTTTATTTAGGCCCGCTACTTCATCTTTTATCCTCCACTTCCTCCAATTTTATATGGACATGCTGCACAACATGCTGAGATATGGCAAGTTTTCAGCTGATATCCCTTTGGAAATCACCTTATTGGTGCAAAAATAATATTTAATGCCTGTCAAACTGTGTTATCTTTGGAATTTTTCATAGATTCAACTAAACAAATTGGAACAAAGTATGTGCTTTTGTGACAGGCTGCTAGTAACAAAGTGCCTAAAAACACAATGTAAAACTAGTCCTTTGCTAAGCTGTCTGTTACGTGTAGACACAACACTGGTTCATCCCTTGAGTTAGGTGCCTTTTTACCCTACTCCCAGAGGGGGAGAACAGGGAATTGTTTTTGGTATGTTTGTCTGTTAACGATATTGCAACAAAACTACCATTCTGATTCATACCAAATTTGCATGAAAAATGGCCAGTGACCCATAGATCACCTGATTAAATTTTTTGCCATAACTGGGTCAAGGTCAGAGGTCAAGTTTTTCTGAAAATCTTGTTAATCCAATAACTCGAGAATGATGTGAGCTAGGATGTTCAAATTCCTACCATAGGTGCAGCTACTAAAAATTGTGAGTTTGAATCTCAGTGACCTTGACCTCAAAGTAAAGGGCAAAGGAAAATTATGGGCATGCACAATAGGACCCATGTGTTATCTTAGTGATTCAGTGTTTGGAGAGTGGCACGTTTGTGCAACGGACAATGTGAAATCAGCTAAAATGTCAGGGATTGTTGTTCCTGGCACCGCTTGTATATGCTTGAATGATACAGAGGTCAGTGTTAAGTGCCTTAACAAGCAAACAAAAAAAGAAGGAAAAAAAAACATTTCTCTGAAAATGGACAGGTACAAGGACTGGACTGAAAATGAGTGATAAAGCAGCCAATGCCCAAAGAAAAACTTCAGAAAATCTTAACATCTATTGCTCAAGAGCACTTTAAAAAAAATGACAACAAAGTCTGGCTCCTTGGAAGCAAAATGTAAATAAATGAGAGATGTGCACAATACTGTATAAGAATATTTTATTTATTAGCTATTTAATAGTTATTTACTGTAAAAGCAGTCCAAATTGAGATACCCCATGTGCAACGATGTCCATATATGACCCCGGAACTTGGCCGAGGCGCTGACGTTTTTGTTTTTGATTGGCTCAGACTCCCGTGTGTCATCAAACAGGAAAAGGTGGATCTTATGAGCTGCTACACAGGGAAACATGGCAGACACAAGAATGGGTAAGAGCGCCTAAATAATAAACTTAAAAAAAGCGGTTACAGGAAACGATAAATCTGGGATTTTTAGCAGTATGTTAAATATACATGTAGATGATTTCATGTGATGGACCCAAGTGTTATATGACATGGATCTATAAGCTGCAGTCGTGCTCCAGAGCTGCTGTGGCGATAACCAAATGAAAAAGATGGAAGCCGGAGATTTAATATCTAGTATTTGGAGAGAATAGTTTCTGCTGACTCAGGTTTTGTGATGGGCAGCTGGTCTATTAAATTGTTTGTTGTTCATTTGTGATTTAGACAGACTTCCTGGTTTTAGGTTTCAGCATGGAGGCGTCCACCCGTTTTCATTTCCCTTTAAAGCGACAGGAGCAGGTTGGAGCAGGTGCAGTCTGTTAATACAAGTCATGGAAGTGTTCAGAAACTTCTATGATTAGCAGTATAACAGCATAAAGGTAGCATATTACACACAAAGAACTGCTGAAACTCAACAATAATCCTAAAGCGAGATTACCTCTTTTAGAATGTTATGCTGTATTACTATATCTATTATTGATTCATTATCTATACATTACATATATTTGTCAGTTTCATGTAGCTGATAGACATGTAGTTAATGGCTGCAGACTGTTTAATAGCAAGGTAATGATAAATGCTTTGCATAAGTATTAATGAACGAATGTGGGACTGTACCGATCACTGGATTCCTAGTTTACTGGTGGAGGAGACATAAATCAGGAAGGAGATCAACTGTCACCATCTGTGCCAAATCAGATTCACACATCCATCCATAATGACTACGTGCAAATAAGGAGGCAGCGGAAATAAGTGGAACTGTAGCATTCAGATAAACAGGTGAAGTCAGCCCTACTTTTGTGATCATCCACTCATCATGGGCATGAATGTCAGGGTAATTTTCAACTTTTAATGATTTCTTTGAACTGTTCTTTTTCCAGAGTGGAATGAATTGGTTGCGCAAGTTAAAAGTATACATACACACCCACTAATATTTGTTAAATGCCCCTTAGCAAGTTTTACCTTCACCTTCTGGCATAATTCTGACTGGATATTTGATCATTCTTCTTGGCAGAATTGGTAGAGTTCATTTATATCGGTTGAATACTAGACAATACTTGACTTAAATGCTTTTGTATTTCAGGTGTTCTTGGTGTGGTGTCGGCCTTCCTTGGAAGTGGAGCGGCAGGTTTCGTGTTCGGAGAAGCTGCGTTTTTTGCAGTGGAATCCACTCTGACTGAAGATGGCCTCCTGCTAAAAGCTGCAACTGTGGCTGCTGGACGGGCCGGTTCCACAGGTGTTGCAGTAGTGATGGCATGCCTCGTCTTCACCGCCGTGCTCTTGTGTCTCGGAAGTGGTTTCCTCCTTGCTGCCATGGTGATGACACTGTTGAGTAAAGTTGGAGTGAGGCTGCCCTGGTTAGCAGAAGCTACAACAGGAGCCTCTGTTGTGGTGGGCGCTGTCGCTACTGGAGTCTTAACAGGTGTCCTTCCACCGTGGATATACCTTGTGGCTCAAGGTGCTCTGGTTCTTTTCGTCTACTCATACTCCAGTATTAATGACATGACCACAGCTCTGTTAATCATCTTCACCACACTATACCTGAGTGTAGTATATGGACAGATGGGAGCCCTATTTGGACTCATCAGCATGATTCTGACCATCATTGTCCTCTTTGTCCTTCGAAGGCTACTAACAGGCCGTGTCACTCAAAGACCTAGATCAAAAACTGGGTGCATACTACTGGAGAGAATATTCTTCTACTCTGTTTTCGTTGGGATTCTGGGATTTTTTGTAGGTTTAGGGGCGGGTGAAGTAGGAGAGGGGTCAAAAGAAGAGGTGGTTTTGATGCTGCAGTCAGTCCTCTGGGTTGCATATCTGTCTGCAGCACTGCTTGGAGCTGGCCTGGGAACAGTGGCCATGGTTGGACTGGGTCCTGAGGTGGCTGGAAAGGTCGCTTTGGGAGTTTCTATAATGACATCAGTGGCTTTGAGAGTCATTCTGCAGTGGAGCTCTTCTCTTGGGGCCCGAGGCATCACAGCAGGAACACTGGGGGCAGCTACAGCTGCAGGGGTCTCACTTGGAGCTGCAAGTGTTGCAGCAAAACGGGCATTTGAGTCAAGGAATTCAACTTTAGCAGTTTTAGGTTCGGTCGTCGTCGGTGCAGTTGCGGCAGCAGAATGCCAAGTTCTAAAAGCAGCTTTGTTTACCGCATCAGAACTTGTGACAGTCACACTTGTTGCACTAGGGGCATTTGCTCTGGGTGCACCAAAAAGCCCATTCCACACTCAGGTGAATTTGCAAAAGGGCCTCCTCACAGGTACTGTGCTAATGAAAGAAATCGGCATGGAAACGGTCACCGCAGCAGCTGCACCCATTGGAGCCGGAGCACTTGGGGCTGCAGCGCTGGGCACCGCGGCTCTGGGGAGACTGGGGACTGTGGGAGTCCTAGTGGCTATAGCATTGGCTTTGGGGAGTGCTCTAAGTGGCATGATAGGAAAACCACCAGCAACTACAAACACTCACAGAGACTGAATGATGCCTGAGTTTACCTGCCTGCTATAGTCATTTATGTTTATGCATTGCATTTTTGCAAGTAAAAGTTTGGAGAACAAACAATAGTGTCACAGGATGGTATCTGTTATACAGATAAAATGCTCATCTTTTAATGTGTTATTGTGGATACCAGTGTTAAATAAAAACATCAGAAACCTGTGTTTTCTTTTCTTTTCTTTCAGTAGCTTTAATGATCCTTTTTTTCTCAGCTCTTCACAGCATCGCTGCCACATTTCCCAAGACAACTGCAAGCTGGCAGTTTCTTTGGTTTCATCTTAGCAACAGTAACAGAGGTGCTCAGAAAAGGGAGGCGGGAGTAAGAGAGGAGAGAGATGCAGAAAATGATCAGACGTCAGAAGAGCATCTTAGAACTGATTTGTATAGGCAGATAAAAGTAACAAGAGTAAAGCTCACATTATACAGAAGAGATTATATTTTGCCTTGAAAATTTTTAATTTAATACATCTACCATGATGACAAACAGGACTTCACCTTCAAGAGGATTTGTTTTTGCTCAGGCAGCCTGGGGACAAGAGGCTCTAAGAATCTTCTTTAACTTGAATTTGGGTTTTTTGGTACTATAATTATTTGGACACTGATTATAAATTAAAAGGACAGACACTTTTTTTTCATGGTGGAAATGAATGGAGTTATTTTCTGCTATGAAATGTTTTTGTCTCGTCTGGAAGGACCTTTTTAAAGTTATTAAAGTTTTGATCATGTGGTAGGCTTCAGAAGTGGCACAATAATGGGACAATTTGCAACTTTTCCGTGGATTTTTACATTAGTGTTGTAATGCAGTATTACATTATCCAAGAGGATTACCTTTAATGAAGAAGCATGTCTCTGAACCGGGTCCGTACGATAGACACGGAGCAGTCTGCAGAGTACTCTGTGGAGTATTCAGCCCAGGTTTCCAGCGATCCGGGCCGTGACGAGGGGCGGAGGCGTGAAGTGACCGTGCTCCAGTCCGGCTGCTGCCGCTGCCTGCCGCGCGTAGTGCGCCTCACCTTTACGCCCGAGTCACTGGAACAGCTCTATCAGAGCTACTTCCGTCGGCAGAGGGAAGAGAACCTGCTGGTGTTAGTGATATTTGCCGCTCTTTTCAACAGCTTCATCATCATAATGTGCGCGGTAGTGTACACTGAGGACAAAGTGCCGATGGTGGTGGTCGCAGCTGTGGGGCTGGCTGCGGACGTTGTGCTCTACGTGTTGTTCTGGTTGCAGAAGCTCCCTGCATCACCTTTGTTCCGCGGAGCAGTGCCCTATATACTGTGGCTGATGGTTACCGTGCATGTTTTATGTTACATGGGAATAAACTACGAACGCTTTCCCCAAGCTAGTGACTCGGTGGGCTGGCAGGCTTTCTTCCTTTTCTCCAGCTTTCTGACTTTGCCGCTGAACCTGTGGGCCCTGCTCCTCCTTGCTACCCTCTCGTGTGGGATTCACACGCTGGTCCTGGGGATCACAGTGGCTCGCAAGTTTGACGATAACGCGCAGGGCCCGATGCTGGCCAGACAGGTAAATGTAGCCTTCGATAAACCCACAAACAATAAAGCAGCTGGAAGTTTGAAACATTTATTAAGCCAAAAAGAAACAAAATGGTCCCAAATGAAACCCTGGGGGAGTGTCAGGGGAGTAGAAAGTGTGATGTGTCCACGTTTAAATCTAGGGTAGGGGTTTCCATCCAGGACCATTTACTGCACAGTAAGACCATTATCCTGTAAACAATGCAAATTTTAAGGCTGTTTTAGGGTCTACTACCCAGTGGAGAGATGAGTGATAGGTACGTGGCTTATTCTGGAGTTTCAATAAATTCAGAATCCACTGCCTTAATAAAATATGGTTCTTTGATTTTGTGCACAATGTGTTTCGTTAATGCAAACTAACTTCCTTGCATTCACATTCTTATCGTTTTGTCAGTCTTCGCCTATGATTTAGAGCCCCAAAGTTAAATACATGCATGTGAATACACTATATGACATTAAATCATGCCATATAATGCATTTTGAATCAATTTGATTAATTCTGTAACTAAATTACACCTGAAAGTTCCACATTGTTACAGGTCTGTTTCCACACACTGAGCTTCATATATAAAATAAGATAAATATGCATCCCATATTTGGGAAATGTATTTGTTATGGCAGTTGAAATAATGAAATGATAATATGTAATAATATGGCATATATGATTATTATCTGGCAGGTGACTCTCTGGCAGACATATATATTGTATAATAACGAGTTATTGCATGTGGTATCTGTATCTGTCCTTTTGGAAGCAGAGCTGAGTCAGTCTGTTAGAGAAGGTGCTCCACTACCTGCCTGAGTAAGTGGTGCAGGATTATTCATGATGGATAAGAGTTTGTTCAGTGACCTCTTCTCCAACAAAACTTTAAAAGTGTCCAGGTTGCAGGCAGTCACAGAGCCGGCCTTCCACTCTGTTGGTGTCACCAGCTCTGATGCCGCTGCCCTAGAAGACCACAGCAAAGCACACCGTGCTCTCCACAACTGATAGAAAATCTCCATCATTTTGCTGCACATGTTGAAGGACCTCAGCTTCCATAGGAAATCTAATCTTGCTCGTTCTGTTTCTGTACTGTATACAGCTTCTGTGTTGGTCTTCCATTTCAGCCTGTTGCTGATGTGGACGCCCAGGTACTTATACTTACAAGCCTTAGAAAGTGACCTCCCACACAAACACACAGCCACTTTTCTCCTCTTTTCAGTTGCTAGCCAATGTGATGCTGTACCTGTGTGCCGCCATAGTGGGTGTGATGTCATACTACATGGCAGACAGGAAGTACAGGACAGCATTTTTGGAAGCTCGTCAATCGCTAGAGGTCAAATTGACTCTGGAGGAACAAAGTACCCAGCAGGTATATTACCCATGTACATGTACACATATTCTTTGGTGAGTGATCACCTTTTCTTATTTTAGGCAAACAAACGCACAAACACATTGAGGTGGAACACACTTATTAATTATAAGATGTTTTGCTCAGCTCAGGGCTGATAGGTTGTTAGAGAGACAGTTTGTGTTCACCTGCGGGGCCACCGTCAGGGACTTGGCACAATAAGGTCCCCTTAGCACATTTGCCAGCCAACAGATGCAATACTGAGAATGAGGATGTTTCCCTATGATGCTTTTTAAAACAAAAAAAATGAATTTTTACTCTTTTCATTGTATGTTGTTGGCCTTTTTAGTGTATTTATTATTATTTTAATCTAACCTCATGCTGAGTGCAGGTTACCATTTTGCTGTAAATCCTTCGGGACTGCTCTTCTGTGTTCCTTGTACAGCCACTTTGCTTTACTTTCTGCAGCATTAACATTCATCTGTTCTGAAGGCTTATCTAGGCTGGGGATGAAAGAGCTGTTAAATTAAAGAAACAGCTGTAACTCATCTCACTGCAATCACAAATTTTGAATAAATTGGAAATTGCTCAGTTTTTCATCATAGTTTGAAAGATGATGCAGATTTGCATCTTAAATTTTGCTAAAGCTATTGTCACTAAGCTTGATTTTTTTTTTTTTTACATTTAATTCTTCTATTTAAACCACTGTCACGCCTGACTGTGACTATTTGCAAAACAAAGACAGCAGACTCGTGAGAGTTGTTTGAAAAGGGGTGTAAAAGCGAGGGATGTCTGGATACGGGTGGGGAGACAAAAAGACAAAAAAAGAGACAGAGCAGAGATAGTATTCCCACCGTGCCTTCAGAGTGGGGGATCTTGGTTAAAGATGGGAAAAAAACAGCCATCTAGAACACATCTGACCAGCTGAGAGGATTCCTGAGAGATAAGAGGGAAAAAAAAAAAGTAAATTTATGCATTTTCTGTGCTCATACAAAAAATAGGGATACCTTTTCTTATCCTGTTTCTCACATCTGAACATAGCCTAACTCACACCTTCTTTCAAATCTTACTCTATGTAGGAGGAATTATTGCTGTCCATCCTGCCCAAACACATCGCTGATGAGATGCTGCAGGGCATGAAGAACCAGGCAAATCAGAACGAAGGCCGGCAGCAACAGCAGTTCAACACCATGTACATGTACCGCCATGAAAACGTCAGGTCAGGATCACTAGACCAGATTTGTTTTTAATGAGTTTTCAAACCTCTGTGTCACAGTATTTATTGCAACAAGAAATAATTACATTGTTTTTAATCAACACTTTTGTTGCAGTATCCTCTTTGCAGACATTGTGGGCTTCACCCAGTTGTCCTCAGCCTGCAGTGCCCAGGAGCTTGTGAAGCTGCTTAATGAACTGTTTGCTCGCTTTGATAAACTGGCAGCAGTGAGTATCAGAGTGTTTTTAACTTTCTCTCTGTCAGTCATTCACTGGACAAAAAATTAAAGGAACACTTTTTAAGCATCTGGGATATTGATCAGGTCAGTTAAGTAGCAGAGGGGAGTTGGTCATCCTGACTGCCATTAGGTATCTGGATGAACTCCTTGGACCCACTGTCAGACCCTACAGTGCAGTGGGTCCTGGGTTCCTCCTGGTGGATGACAATACCCGGCCTCATGTGGTGAGAGTATGCAGGCAGTTCCTGGAGGATGAAGGAATTGATACCACTGACTGGCCCCCATGCTTGCCTAAATCCAACAGAACACCTGTGGAACGCTATGTTTAGGTCCATCCAAAGCTGCCAGTATGCACCTCACACTGTCCAGGAGCTCAGTGACATTTTCAGGCATGCATATAGGCACATTAGGGCCATACAAACTACTGAGTACCATTTTAAACAACTGCAATTTAATTTCAGGAAAATAGACCAGCCTGCCACATGTTTGTTCCACTTTGATTTTCAGCCATCTGTAGGTTCATCATTTTCATTTCTGTCAAACGATGTAGCATCCTTTCATTCCTAACACATTACCCAGTCCATATCAATACAGATATCCAGCATGATTTTTCCCTCCATTGAGATCTGATGTGTTTTCAAAGTGTTCCTTTAATTTTTATTTGAGAGTGTTATTGGAGATTGCTGAAGATGTGGAAGATGTTTCAATATTTAGAATGAAATGGGATGATGAGTTATCAGGTAAAGCTAAAAGGTTTGGTTTGCAAGCTGCATTCATGAACTGTACGAGTGCAACAGACAGACACAGATATCTGCTAATTACTGCTAGCTAGGTATCAGACTAACCAAAACTGAAGCACAAACTTCTTAGATGGTCTGTACTGCACAGTGGAGGTGAGCTCTAGCAGCCAGTGATCAGCTACACCCGTCAATCAAAGCAGCCACACCCTTTACTTATAGCTTTATCGGTTCCCAAATGGGTAAGATAGAAAAGAACTGACCCCTGTATAAATGTATGAAGGGGCAAATTAGCGAAAGAGAGCCAGAACTGTAAAAAAAAAAGTTATCTTTGTTGTTGTTCTAACACAAGGGTGTGGAGATTAACATGCTTTTGTTTTCACCTTTACGTGGCAACAATTTTTTTTCAGCACTAGAAGTTGTGCTTTGTCTGCACGCATTGCTGAGAATATTATCAATACTGGTATTGGAGCCACTCTGCTGAGCAAAGTTAGAATGAGTTAAAATGAGAGGACACCCTTTCAAAATTTCTAGAAACAACTTTTTTTTCTGAATTATGTTCTACAAAAAGTGTTTATCAGACTAAATAATTACACTGTTGTTTAATTTATACCAGTATAACACATAAATTCTAAGCTGTAGTAACTGCATCTTGATATTTTAAATGAATTACTTTGGTACAACTGAGTTAAACATTCATAGCTGATCTCATGTTACAGGAACATCACCAGCTGAGGATTAAGATTCTTGGAGACTGTTATTATTGCATCTGTGGTCTTCCTGACTTCAGGGAGGATCATGCCGTATGCTCCATAAAGATGGGGCTGGCGATGGTAGAAGCCATCTCGTAAGTAGTGACTAATTGATCACCCAAAAGCAATCACAGTGAAAAAAGACCATGTTTTATTTGTACCAGCTGAGTATTAAAACATTAGAAATTCATAAAAACGTTACACAAGATAAACAAAGAAAGGAAGTTACTGCAGAGAAAAAAGTTGTATAAACCAAGAATAAGCAATCACCTGAGTGGATGACAGGAAAGAGTCAATGACGACTCTAAAGCTCCATAACATTATCAGCAACAATAAAATACAGATGAAGAGAAATTGAGGGGTTTTTTTTGCACCAAGTGAATTTACAGTGATGCGCTGCTTTCTCTCCTGGCTTAGGTACGTGCGAGAAAAGACAAAAACGGAGGTGGACATGCGTGTAGGCGTTCACACAGGCACTGTGCTCGGAGGAGTACTCGGGCAGAAACGCTGGCAGTTTGATGTTTGGTCCACAGATGTCACTGTGGCCAATAAAATGGAATCTGGAGGGATTCCTGGGTAGGAAAATTTTGCAGTTCCTTAGTTTCTGGGTAGAGTCTGTCTGAGAGCAGCACTTTTGCACTTTTTTCTTTTAATTTCAAGCTATTTGTATGCTCCCTAGGAGAGTGCATATTTCCCAGACCACCAAAGACAGTCTGCAGTCTGGGGAATTTGAACTGGAGCCGGGGAATGGTGGAGAGAGGTGTGAGTACCTGCTGGAGAAAGGCATTGATACTTACTTGGTTCTAGTACCTAAACAGAAGGCCAATGGACTCAATGGAAATGTGAGTGGTTTGTGCCTTTATGCAATACAAAATAAACCAAATCAATTAAATGAAAAGATATCCTTTGTTTTGTTTTGTTTTTTAAACTAAAGAGTTGTTAATGTAAGATTAACAGATGTCTTATCTACTTTGTCAGAAACCTGATACACTGACCAGCAAAAAATCAAACCAGTTGATCAACACCACAGTAACCAATGGGAATGCAGTCTCACAACAGTCCACACCTACTCAGTCTAAAAACAAGGTGAATTACAGCTGCAGGTCCTCCTTTCAGTACACATAGCTAAGTGTGTTGTTACTCATGTATACACAAAAAAGACACACATGGTCCTTCATAAAAGACAAAGGTTCACTTGCTAATGCTGTCTGTATCTGATGGTTTTCTCTGTGCATTGCTGATAACCTCAGAGGAAAATGAGGGGCGAGGAACAAGCCGTCAACAGACGACTCCAGCAGGAGCTCCTGGAGAGAGAGACTCAACAAATGTAAGAAACGAGAAACAAGAAAATAAATGAAAAGAGAGCACTAAAAGCTGAGGCTGAGGTATTCTAGGAATTGAAAAAAAGCAGACTCGGTAATGAAGTAATCCACGTGCATGTCCTCAGTCAGTGTCCCATACCCCTTTTGGTATCTATGTCCTTAATCATGTTCTTTTCTTCCTGCCACAACTCACTGCATTTTGGACAGAATGAAGGATCATGAGATCAACCCCATTTCTCTGCGTTTTGTGGATGGAAAGTTGGAGGAACACTACTCCTCAGAGAAGGAGAAGAGGAGCGGAGCGGCCTTCTGCTGCTGCATGATTGTACTCCTTTTCATCACAGCAATGGAGGTTTTCATAGACCCACTGTGAGTTTATGTATGCCATTTTATCATGTGGGTGACACAGTAGTTCAGTGGTTTGCACCGTCGCCTCCCTGCAGAACTTTCTGTGTGGAGTGTGTATGTTCTCTGCGTGCCTGTGCGGGTTTCCTCCCACAGTCCAAACACATGCATGTTAAGTTAACTACTGATACTGAAGGAATGTGAGAGTGTGTGGATATGTATGAGTTTATTTATGTATCAGTTTGTAGTGATAGTGAATGATAATTTATTAGAAATTGTACCACATTGTCTGAAGAGGTGTGTTCTCCTTCTAGGTTGTTTGTGAACTATGTGACTCTCGCAGTAGGACAGGTATTGCTGTTAATCCTCACTGTATGTTCCCTGGCTGCCATCTTCCCCAGGGTGAGAAAGCAGAAAACAAAAAGCATAAATAAATGTGGAGAATGAAAACTAAATTCATTGCTAAATGCCTTTGATTAGTGTGTTCAAACCTCTCTAACAATAATGCAGAGCCTATGAACTGCAGTCATGAAAAATTAAGTACACCCCCTGATTCAGCAGCTTGTAGAACCAACTTTAGCAGCGATATCATGACTTCAGTAGTCTCTCACATCAGTGTAAAGGAATTTTAGCCCACTCTTCTTTACAATGTTGTTTCAGTTCATTTGTAGGGATCTGTTTATGCACAGCTCCACAGCACCACAGCATTTCAGTCAGGTTCAAGTCTGGACTTTGACTGGGCCATTGCTGCACCTTGACTTGTTTCTTTTTCCATACTTTCTGCTGTAGATTTGATGCTGTTCTGGGGATCATGGTCCTGATGTATGAACCGATATAGGCTGAGCTTTAGCTGTCAGACAGATGTCACATTTGACTTTAGAATATTTTGGTATACAGTGGAGTTCATGATCGATTCGGTGGCTGCAAGGTGCTCAGGACCTGTGGCTGCAAAACAAGCCCAAACCATCACCCCTCCATCACTGTGGCTGACACTTGGTATGAGGAGTTTGTGCTGATATGCTGTGTTTGGTTTTTGCCAAATGTGGTGCTGTGCATTGTGGCCAAACAGCTCCACTTTGGTTTTGTCTGTCCACAGACCATTGTTCCAGAAATCTTGTAGTTTGTACAGATGCAACTTTGCAAACCTAAGCTGTGCTGCCATATTCTTTTTAGAGAGAAGAGGCTTTCTGCTGACAACCCTTCCAAACAACCCATACTTGTTGAATCCTTTTCTAATTGCACTCTAATGAAATTTTAATATTTAACATGCTAACTGAGGCCTGGAGAGTCTGAGATGTAGCTCTTGGGTTTTTGTAGTTTCTCTGAGCATTGCACAATGTGACCTATGGATGAATTTGCTGGAACATCCACTCCTGGGAAAATTGTGGCACTGTGTTAACACACAGATGAATGGTCCAGATCAGGAAACTACCAAAACTTCTGCTTTTATTGAGGTGCTCAAACTTGCTGATGATCAAATGTATTTGATTAGCAGCACCTAAATACATATCCTCTTAAGTCTTATAGAAGCAGTAAGGGTGTACTTAGTTTTTCAGGGGACTGAATACAGTCCTGTAAAAAACTGTTTTCTCACAGGACTGTAACTGTGATTTTCTATTTTCAGTGATTTTATTTATAATTGACAAGAAATTGTTCTCAAAGCTGTACTGATTTTATTGTCATGTAGGGCAGACTACAGTAAACATGACCAATGAATTGACCATTTTGTCAGTTGCTAAGTGTTTAATGTTTGCTTATCACAGATGTTCTCCAAGAGGTTGGTGTCCTTCTCAGTGTGGATTGATCACACCAGGTGGGCGAGAAATACGTGGGCCATGGCAAGCATATTTGTTCTAACCATGGCTGTGATAGCTGACATGGTACGACTTTAAGAAACTTGAAAAAACTGTGTGTATGTGTGTATGGGGGGGGGGTAATAGTGGCAATATGGATCAACTTTTTTGTCATGTTGTGTATCTTCCTGTCACAACAGGAACAACTACATACAATCAGTTTCTAGGAAATTGGGATTAATGTATAACATCATATCTCCCAGTCCGAGTGTGTGTGCAACTTTCCATAAATGTGTTTTCACTTTGTCCTCATCAAGCTATCACTGCCTTTTATGTGTCTGACTATATGATCCCAGTGGGGTCTATTAGCTGTCTGTCTTGCTGCCTGCTGGCTCATTTGTCACAGCCCCATAGGAGCAGTTTGCTACACACACCGCTGCCTTTGTGGCCTGACAAGAATAGAAGATGCTAAAGAGAGCGTTCATTTCTCTGCTATGCTGTCATGCAGAAGTGACAGTCACACTTTGAAGAGAAAGCTGGTAAAAAAAAAAGAAATAATGGAAATACTGCAGCTTTTTTTTTTTTAATCCCAACATAAAGTTTTAACAAGACACAAATTTTAGGTCAAAGTGTGAAGGTGTTAGTGCCACCAGAGATTCTAATTTCTCCACAGGTTGGAATGAGTGAACTTTCCTTTTCGTTGTGTTGCAGTTAAGTTGTGTGCCTCCGTCCCTTTGGATCTTCAACAGCACCTCTGGTCCGGTGTTGGAGTCGCTTGGTGACCGAGGCTGTGCAGATAATCCGAAGCACTACAGCTTCATGGCTGTGATGTCACTAATCGCAACAACCATGTTGGTGCAAGTGAGCCACCTGATTAAACTAGGCCTCATGGTGCTGGTCGTCACAGCAACTGGAGCTGTTAATACCTACAGCTGGCGGGACCTCTATGATCTCTATGACTACATGCGGTTTGCCTCGTACAGGTGAGAAATGACGAATTATTGATAGATGTATTTTTAGGTTATTCTTGGTGTTTTGTTTTAGGCAGAATTTGGTGTTATGTCTATATGTTTGGTATTCTCTCTAATGGTATCGCTCTTTTGTGTTGTCAGAACATCCATAGTGCCATCCAGGTACCTCATGACAATGATGATAATTGTTATGATGATGGGCTTTTACTTCTTTGCGCGCCACGTGAGTGTCACATTTATGTAACCCACGGGTTCAGCTAAACCCTCGATTGTTAGAACCTGCACAAGAAAAGAGCTGTCCAACAGAATTCAATTTTTTCCATAACACGTTTCTCTCAAAGTATCTCACTAACTCTGCCTATGTTGCGTGTTTGTGTGCAGCTGGAGCGCCAGTCCAGGAAACTGTTTCTGTGGAAGATTGGCGTGCACGATCAGAAAGAGAGAGTCTTTGAAATGAGACGCTGGAATGAAGCGTTGGTCACCAACATGCTGCCGGAGCATGTGGCCAAACACTTTCTGGGTACTAAAAAGAGAGACGAGGTATATATGCCGAGTTTGTTACCATAGGAGTCTGAGTGCAAGTGGCACTTAAGTGAAAAACAAGATGAGTGAGAAAAGAGGAGGAGGAGCATCACACAGCATTTTGCTATTTAAAGCCATTTCAGCTCACACCGTCTCTGTGGGCAGCAGAAATAGTTGTTCAAAAGCAGCTTGAAGGATTGACAGTACCACAAGTGATGCTGCACTGTGCCATCTTGTGGCCTATCTCATAATTACATATTGGTGGTAATTAGCTTCAAAAACTTTTTTATTAACATCAAGTCATTTGTTTCGTGTAGGAGCTGTACAGCCAGTCGTATGATGAAATAGGGGTGATGTTTGCATCCATTCCCAATTTTTCTGATTTCTACACTGAAGAAAGCATCAATAACGGGGGCATTGAGTGTCTAAGGATTCTCAATGAGATCATCTCAGACTTTGACAGTGTGAGTTCTGGCAGGCTTTCAAATTAAAAGTGCAGCTCTCATGCGACCCAACAGCAAGAATGCAACACCAGGAAGTAAAACTAATCGGTTTCCACTTTCCTCACCAGTTATTAGACAGGGACGAGTTCAGGTGTATTACTAAGATCAAGACCATAGGAAGCACCTACATGGCTGCGTCAGGCCTCACGCCGGAAAGCAACACAAATGGATACATCAACTGCAAGGTGTGATCTTCTAACAGCATTTTGTGCCTGTACCAATCTGCTGTAGCTTTTCATCTAAACTGGTGATTATAACAATTGTGAAAGTTATTTAATGGTTGTCCACAGCCAGAGGACCGGTCACTGATTGAGCACTGGCAGCACCTCGCTGACCTGGCAGACTTTGCCTTGGCCATGAAAGTCACCCTCAACAACCTCAACAAGCAGTCCTTCAACAACTTTATGCTACGAATCGGTCAGTGTGTACATGAGAATGTTTGTATGTACATCTGCAAATGTGCATGTGTGTTCATGTCTCCTTGTTGATCCCTTAAGGTCTAAATAAAGGAGCAGTTCTGGCTGGAGTTATTGGAGCTCGTAAACCTCACTATGACATCTGGGGCAACACAGTCAACGTGGCGAGCAGGATGGAGTCAACTGGAGTAATGGGAAACATCCAGGTAGTACACACAAGCACTCAAAAACCAGAGATAGAACAAATTTAAACATCTTTTTTTATTGTGTCCATCTCCTCTAAACTTTGTGTTCTGCTTTGCCCTCAGGTGGTGGAGGACTGCTATGACATCCTGAAGGAGTACAGCTTTCGTTTTATCCGAAGAGGGCCCATATATGTCAAAGGGAAAGGGGAGCTGCTAACCTTTTTTATGAAAGGCAAAGACAAACCCAATACCAAAGATGGTGCTGTAACTACTACCCTTCCGCACCAAGTGGGGGACCATCAGTGACTTTTTTTAATCTGATGAAACGGCATAAGCCCACTCACAGGCCTGAGCAAAATGTCAGTTTTGCTCCATTTCTCTCATGCGCCGTTTATTTCCCAAGATCTTTTTTGGTACACACTGTAGAAGAATACAGAAGTAGACCAACACAACAAAATACGAATGTACAGCTATCATTAATTTTATAGAAGTGAATCATATTTAAGAAAAGAAACTTATTTTGTAAGGATGTCTCAGAGAATTCCTGCATTAAAGATTGTTGCACTTGATTCACAGAGTCACGTGAAAAACAGGAGTGCATCACTTTTTTCAACATGTTTGAAAAAGCCAACACTTCATCCTCTTTGAAACAGTGCCTATGAATAAAGGCTATAAGCTTATGTACACAAAGGACACTGTTTAATCATTTTGATCATTTCAATGTCAAATATTGCATAAAAATTAAATGCATCCCTACATTTGTCACAAATTAGAGTATGACCTCTGACATCTAGGGTCAGGTGTTTATGTATGGTGTGTGGTGTTGTCATAAAGAAAGCTAAAGTGCTTTGTATGGCTTTTAGAGAAATGGTTTTGTATGCCTTCATGTCTAGTGCTGAATTTAAAAATCTTCAAATTAGTGTGGAATAAATAATATCACAATAAGTAGTATTATATAATACCAAGTGTTTAGCTGTCAAAGAACTGTCAGTTTGTGCCAGATTGGCTGCTCTATCAAATTACGCCAAAGTGTAGACTGTTTCATGTTAGAAAGCTGTTTCATATTAAAAAGAGCCTCTAAGAAGCTCTAAAAATTTATATCAGCATTCACATGCAACTGTAGGTGTCATGATGTATGTTTCTACAATCAAGAAGAGATTATGTAAATTCAAGCTGCATGGGAGGTTGAATTTGGCTAAAATTATTTTAGAGTAAAACCTAACACAGAGGCATAGGCATTGCCTTTTGGAATAAAATTCTCTGCACAGACAAATCAAAGATAGAGTTCATTGCTTACACTAACAGTAAATATTTTTGCTTCAGATCAAAGACAATTTTTTGGAAAAAGAATCTCATACAGTCTGTGTTGGAAAATGTTCTGGTTTGGGGTTACTCCACTGCCTCGGGGAGCACACAGCTTAGAATGATCAATTCAAATATGAATTCACATCTAAGAGCACACCAAGGTAACGTGAGGCCATCTGCCTGAAAGTTTAGGTTAGTAAATCCACCAAGAAAACAGCTCATGAAGGATAAACAGAGGGTTAGGCAAAACATAGAAGTGAATCCCACTGAAAGGAATTTGGCATGTAAGAGTGGTCAAAGCTTTTAGCAAGATGACGTCAGGGACTGGTGGACGATTGTACAACACCTACAAGATCAGGAACTAGCTTCTGAAGCCAGAAGGTTTTGTTTTTGTTTTTTAAATTATGTTAAATCTGTTAGTTGAATAAATATTGGAAGAGCTTATTTTCTGGCGTTCAGTGTCTTTATCTGTATGCACTGTTTCAAAATGGGTTCAGTGGTTGCCTATCCAGACATATCATGTGAATTACAAACGTGAAATAGATATATTATTTACTTTGCTTTTCCTTTACTTTTTTAAAAATTTACCTTGCACTGGAGTTTCTTTTGTACATGATGTAAGGTAATCATATTGCAATTATAGTATGTTAATAAAACATTTTTGCATTAAACTTTTAGATTATTTTGCCTTGTGGCATTGATTTCAGGATGTTGGTCTGCTTGCCAAACCAGTACTTGAATTAAATATAAATAAGTGTACAATCATATTAAACTTTGCAGATCGACAGCTCAGGTTAAGCTGTTTGGAGACAAAGTTAGAGAGACAAGGCTGAAATGTTTGGACATGTGCACAGGAAGGACAGTGGCTGTATTGGACAAAGGATGTTGAAAATGGAGCTGCCAGGTGGAAAACAGGAAGCCCGCAGAGAAGATTCATGGATGTAGTGAAGAAGGACATGCAGAGGGTTGGTGTGACAGAGAGGTGTGACAGAGGTAGATAATCTGCTGTGGTAACCACCTAAAGGGAGCAGCCAAAAAATAAAAAAAAATTGCCCTGATCTTATTATGCATAATGTTTATTTGGCCCTGAATACTTGTGTATTCATTCAGTTATTTATTTATTTATTTATGCAGATAGTAGAACCAAAACCCCTTAATCAGCCTGTGTCAACAAGTTTTCATCTAAGGTTTAAATGCTGTTATACAAGATTATAAAGAGAAGATTAATTATCACAGTACAAACAACGGATGGCAGTTGATTCAGAAGCACTGCAATACAAATATGCACCCAGTCTTTTTGGATGACGAATGGATGAATGGATAGACTTTGGTGGGGAATAATTATTTTAATTTATTTAAATTTTTAACATGATCACGTGTGACATTTTAGTGATAAAATCAACTTTTATTCCATTTACTTAGGCCTTGGATAAGTAAATATTGGGGGTCACATTTTTATTTATTTATTTTTACTGTCTTAACGCTGGTCATCCGTGGACTAACTACACGAGGTTTACTCATCCATTATGCTCATTTAACATTCTGGATATATTAAACGTCAAGCCTCCGGAGACATTCAAATGAATTTTAATTTGAGGTGTTACTGTTGTTAGATAATTATTATGCTAACTAAGTTCTTATGCACCACCCATGGATTATAATTCTACCCGGAAGCCTGGTAGTGTAGGAATTTCCGGTTACGTCAGAGCGTCAGGACTCCATTAGAGCTGCAGCTGTTTTGAGAGAAACAACAACAAAACGGGCTAACTCATAGATCCTCCACAGTGACAGTACGCTGTAAGCCTGACAACGAGGCCTCAAACCTGGAAACTTAACCTTCATTTCCCACCCGGAGCTCCGCCGGCTTCTAACCACGGCCGCTCTCGGTGAGGAAACTCTGGCCTCCGCTTCCTCCTCCTCCGACTCGGACACCGGCGGAGCGTCGCCGCCCCCGCGGAAGAAGCACCGAGCCTCGGCGGCGGAGGGAGCAGGAGAGCCCGGGGCTTCAGCAGTTGTGACAGGCCTGTCCGGAGTTGTCCTAGGACGCAGCGCACACTCTCAAGCCACCTCTGCCATCCACTTTAACCGAAGTGCTGTCAACAACCTCAGCAGCAGTATGCAGGCAAACGGGGCCGGACAGGGACAAGAATCCTCGGAGCTCTCCTGCTTAAACAGCGCACAAAACGGGGAGTCATCCTCGGTCGGTGGAACTCACTCAAATGGGCTTCTCTCCAGCACAGATAATGGTAATAACGTCGGTACCAGTAACGGCTCCTCGGTAGGTTCCTGTACGGGGACTTCGGCTGCCTCTACGGCCTCGAGCTCGGAGGTTGGCTCGCTGAAAAAGAAGAAACGGCTATCGCAGGCGGATGAAGATGTCATACGATTAATAGGGCAACATCTCCACGGACTAGGACTGAAGTAAGTTTATTCAGCGTGTCAGTCGAGGAAAAACTCACGAAGACAGTTAACGTCGACACGGAACATGCGAAGTACAATCTGCATAACTAGGGTTTTGTGTGAAACTGCGAAATAGCAGCTGGTAAAAGCGCTGTTAGTGCGCTTGACAGACACAAACATGGGGGATGGGGTAGGTAGTTAGCCTGTGAGCTCGGCAGTTGGTAGAAAGAAGGGGTCCATCTTGCACAATAACAGCTAGCCTAATAGCTAACAGCAGTAGCCTGCGCTGAGGTGTTTTGTCCCGATATTAATTCTTCACGGAAACATAAAATATAGTTCAGCACGGGGCTGTTTCATAAGTCCATCATAACTCTTATGACGCTATTAATGCCAGTTACGCCATGATCTATTAATAAACGTTATAGGTTTCGCAGTGAATAAAAGGCATTACATCATCTAACGATTGTAACGTTTATTCACACAAAACAAGAACCGCTGATTTGTTGTGGTCTGCAGCCCCGTAAAATGGAGACATTTGGTCTGGTTTCTTAATGAAGTACTTAAAGCAGAATTATCGAGTTTGCGGCGTGCGTTTTGCGTTTTTGGGGCTTATTGCGCAAAAAGAAATTGCGGAGAAAATGTTGGGTTAGCGCATGGGGGTTTTCAGCGTCGGCTTATCACTCGGGTGATATGTGGCTTTCTTCATTTTACAGCTCGTCTGCAAAATCAGCACGTTTTTGTTCCAAAGCCGTGTTAAAGTCTCTAATGCTGAAAGACACTGTCATAACGAGTGTGGGTATGAAATATGACCCGGTTATTTTAGTATTCCTAGTGCACTCTTTGCATTTCTTGATAGGTCATTTGAACTATTTATTTCATCAAATCAGGTTCCATTTTATACAGCTATCTCATGAACATTAGAACTTCCCTCCTGGGTTAATTTTTCCGTCTTTGTTACTGTGTCAGAGCAATGTGCCAACAGTCACAAATAGTGACGTGCATGTATTGGAGCATGCATTTATTTCAAGGCAGCAGTCAATACTGTGGGCGACATTCGTTCCTGAACTGAGCAGAATCGGATGGCTTCATGGCGGCTGAGGAATGCGCTTTTTACCAGCTGTTTCATATGGAAACGTTGGTTTGACTCTAATTATAGCAACGAACGTTTTTTTTTTTCCTCCAAGAAATGTATGCATAGTGATCTTCAAATTGCCAGTGGTTGCACTGTTGGGTAGCTAGCAGTCCTTTGATCCCTGGTGTTCAGCTGAGAAAGTATAGCAGCCATTTCAAGGCATTATATAAAGACATTGTGCTGTGTTTACAATGAGGGTGGGTTATTTGTGTGTGTTGTGGGGGGGGGGTACATGGCCTTGCCTGATATGAAACAGAGCCCCTACATTTCAGCCAGGGAAATGCAACAGAAATCAGGCCCAACACAGAGCTGCTGCGCCACTCCATTGATACCTGAGAATGATGTCATTATGCTGAAGGTGTCAGCCACCCCCCCATTCCCATTTCACTTGCATTATCTTGCACACACATCTCTGCAGGGGCTTTTATGGGAGTGGAGTGTGTCTGCACAGATGGTTGTGGTTCATGGTTGACAGGACTGATGTCAACTGCAGTGGAAGCTCGATTCATATTAGTGTCCCCAAATAATGCTCAGGTGACACAAGTGCTCCGCAACTGGCTTCACCCAGTTATTGATAGCCGTTGAATTGTCTTCTCCCCACTGTCAGCTGCAAACATTAATATTGGCTTGTGCAAAATGTAATTTACCTTGTCACCCAGTAAGCTGTTTGCTATCACTGTAAAATATTGGCATAATGTCATAAATGACCAGTGAAGAAAAAGGTCAATAACCTGCCAATAAATGCCACCTAACATAATGATGCGCTAGCTTATCAGTATCATGCTGACTGGGCTCATATTTTCAAGTACTGAAAAGCCACATTTGTGCTTGATTTTATTTTCATATGTTTCACCCTTATATATCAGGATAACTTTTCCTGCCGCTCTTCCACTCTTCTCTTGTGTCTCTGCAGTCAGACGGTGGACCTGCTGATGCAGGAATCGGGCTGCAGACTGGAACACCCCTCAGCTACAAAGTTCCGCAACCATGTCATGGAGGGGGAGTGGGACAAGGTTGGTCTTGGTTTACCATGACTACATAATAGCAAATATTTTGTTCAATGTGGAATTTGTGACCTTGAGATCTGACGTCCTAATTGTACTTTAAAATGTAGAGCTAGGAAAAAAATAGAGAAAACATACAGCATATTTGTGCAGATCAATCTCATCTCATTAATTATCAACCAAAGCAAAGTTCCTGAAAGCAGCACACGGGAACATAGGCAAGTTCAAAAAGTAGTCTGTCTACCGGGCTTAGTTATACAAATCCAGAAGCATGAACATGTTTAACTTTCTATATTGAAGCTCATGGGATAACCTTCTGTGGTTGAGTAGAATGCACAGAAATTTAAAAGTGAAATAAAATGCTTATTAAGATGTCTTTATGTAACTGGCTGTGTTAGCCTGTTCTAGATCCAGCACTGTACCACAGACCTATAAAAGTGTTAAAGTTACTACAATTTAATCTCTTTGGTGAAATAGAAAATAAGCCACTTGTTTTCAGTCCAAAAAATGATGTGTAAAACAGTAAAAGTAGCCACTATTTTGAGATTAATGCTGTGATTTTAACTTTTGATCACAGCACATTTGCATTTGTTGCGCTGTCAAAGCCTTGTATACTAGCTGACCATAAGATCTGTATTACTGTTCATATAATTTTTTCCCCCTATGCACGCATGGAAAGTGCTGAGCTAACCATTTCTCTCTCTCTGTCTCTCCCCTCCATCACCCTCCCTTTGTTTTGGTCCAGGCTGAGAATGATCTCAATGAGCTGAGAGCATTGATGCATTCTCCCAATGCTATTGTGGTAAGCTCCCTTTGCCCAAACCTGAACTGGGTTGAATGACAGTCAGTCGGTTAGCAGGCACAGCTGGACGTTCCAGAATGATACAGTTATAATGCAGGTTCCTGTTGTGGATAGCACCCCAAAAAGGACAGTGGCAGAAAGGGAATCCACATTAGATTTAGTTTACTGTACTGGATACTGTTTTTTTTTTTAGTCCTTACATTCATTATGAAGTCAGTTGTTTTGTTTTTACTGATTTGATTCTTGCTACTGCAGCTTTGTTTTCCCATATCAGTTGATACTGGCAGGAGATATAACATCAAGAATTTTCATTACAGAAAGTAGTAGTTCAAAAGAAGACTAGGCTGTACAAATTTAACACCACATAATACTACATATGACACATATATATGTAATGTAGTATTTAACAGAACAAACCGTAGCAGTATCCTTATTCTACACTGCACATTAGTTCTAACAGGACCCTTAATATTGGATGTTAATGATGTACTAACATTTATTCCTGTGAAGATTAGTATGAGAGTAAATACTTTACAGTATTAGGTTGGTAATAGGACTCAGCTCAGGCTAATTATCCCTCGCTAACATGCTAATTAACAACAAGATGAGCTCCAAAAATACTCCAGAGTCAAGTGCCTGCTGCACTGTGTCATAAGGTTTCTAGCAGCCATTCCCTGTTGAGTAATGGTGAAAATGGATGTAGCTGTTGATTTTTTTTATTTTATTTTATTTTTTAATGTTTTTCCAATGAGAGTAGCCATTTTAGTTCCTGAGTTGAGGATAGCGTTGTCATAGTCAATGTGATATTCACAGCAATTCTGCGATGCAGTGTACTCATGTCACAGGCCTAAGGGGGAGAGCTCTAAGAAGTGTGTTTCTGCACTCTTTATTTGTAGACTTATGTGGGTGGCTTTTGTGTAGTAGATATGGCTGTGCTTGCTATACTGCATACCTGAGATAGGGCAGAGACGCTTAACACTTCAAACGACACTGCTGAACTGCAGCAATGCGTAAACACTTACTGATAACATCCATATAAAAGAGATCAATTGGTGATGTTAATATTGCCATATGTCTTGTGCATATTTGTAAATAAATTGTAGTAAATAATTGTTTTTTTTAAATTTTATATTCTGCCACCAGTTTGAGTTTTATTGTAATGATGTCATATATCTTAAATGTGGTACTTTATCCTTCTGTGATAGTTATACAGACCAGTTATCATTAAGTTGGTGGTTAAAATCATTTCCTGTCAGAGTCAAAGCAGTAGTTTAAGCTTAGTCATCATTCTTTTATTTTTTCCTCACAAACACAATGTCAGCACGCACTGATAAATTGTTTCTTTGTTGTGGTACAAACCCCATGTTTCAGCTTGAAGGCATTCACATAATTCAGAACAACAATAAATGATAACCAGGTGGGGTTTAAACATTACTCTGTAAAAAGTGATAGAATGAAGCACTCAGAAGGCCGTTGTTTTTTTTAACTCCTCGGGTAGAAACAGTGTGAAATGTAAAATGTGTTACCAGATATTTCAAGGTATAGAAATGTTACTTCCTGTTAGAAGGTGTAGACATACACATAGATTTCTGTTACAGAGGGAAGCATATATGTCATATGTAACAACTTGAGCCCAAAAGGTTTGAGCAAAGATGTGTTGGGCTTTTTTGTTTAATGTTTTTACTGTTTGATGTTGGGATTACTGTTCTATCGGTATTCCATATTTTTGTTGTGTAGATACATATATCCCTATCATTTATTTTTGACATTGGATCCACAATGTTATATTGAGCTTACTTGAATTTATTCTACTTGGTTGACAGTGTCATAAAACTTAGTTTTAAGCAAACTTTATATTGCTATATTTTTGTAGGTTTATTTTTCAGTATATATATTGAAACTGACATATAAATACATTTTTAAAAATACAGTACAAGTCAAAAGCAGACACACTCACCCAAGTACTTTGAGGCTGCTGATATCCTTTTAGAACCCATTTTTATATTGTTGAATGCTTTCTTGAAAACCTCAGTCCTCTTGGGCTAATGGTGTCATATAATTCTTAATTCTCTTCCTTTTAAATACTATATGATATTTCCCCATTAAGAATAATCCAGTTAGTAACTGACATAGAACACATATTAGGATAGTTTAGGACACACTCATGTGAAGCTTTAGTAATTTATCATTATAGATAATTTCATAATTTTTGATCTCTAACTTAGTTTCAATGATGAAAACTGGGTGGGGTTTCTGGCTTTGGGAGTTGTTTTCTTCATGAGAAGGATTTGCTTGCTTGCTGGGAAATTCATTTATTGATACATCCTACTCTGCAGTTATGTATTCTCTTTAATGGTGTTTAAAACACTTAAAAATAGGATGAAGATTTTATTTTATTTTTTTAATTGGCCACTGCCAGCTTTTGTTTATTTTGATATTTGCAGCAATGTGATACTTGGTGCACTTAACATTATAATTGAGTGACATTGCTGCTATTCTTTAATTCTTCCTCCTTTATTCTTTTTAGTGTTTATAGGTTACTTTCTCTATACTTATGCTTCTATTCTTTCTGCTCAGCGTATGAAGTTCCTGCTGCTGCAGCAAAAGTACCTTGAGTACCTGGAGGATGGAAAAGTCTTGGAAGCTTTGCAGGTCCTCCGGGGAGAGCTGACGCCCCTCAAGTACAACACAGATCGCATCCACGTACTCAGCGGGTACTGTTTAATATTACAACTGGCTCATAGCATTCATCAGGATGTTCACCCTGTCTGTACAGATACACACCTACAAACAATCCAAATAGCTATTGGAGAGTCCTGTTGATGCTAATGATACGCCTGTTTGGTGATTTACTTGTACCAAAATTCACCTCTGTATAAATATTGTTTACTGATAATTAAGGGAATATTAAATTGCCATGCTTTATGATGATTGGCTGATTAAGATTTAATGATGTATTAACACAGCAGTTCAAGCTGTCAAATTCACTGGAACTTTTTTTTTTTATGGTCAATTATTTCAGTTGTAATTTTTAAGATGAAACCTGAAATTAACATTCTCATTTTAGGGCCTTCAGAATGCTCATGGTTACCACATCTAAAAGTTAGGAATAGCTTTTCTCATTTGCATTAAATTTAGTCTAAGTTGAAATCTGTATTGTGTTGTCTGTGGTTGCAGTTTACCACTATACTAATCACTATTTCAAGCTCCTGTTTACTTCCGGGTGATAAGATTTCTGCATGTATAGCTTTTTGTTTGTTTTTATTGTAGTAATCTTGTGATTTCCTCTCTGTGCGTGTTTTTGCTTGAACTGTGTTTTCTGTGTTTTTTCAGGTACCTAATGTGCAGCCATGCTGAGGATCTTAGGGCCAAGGCAGAGTGGGAGGGCAAGGGCACTGCTTCACGCTGCCGGCTGCTGGATAAACTACAAAGTGAGGAAATATTTCCATATACTGGCCTTGTACAGCTAGCAGATATTGTCTGATTTCAGTACTTGTTTGTGCATATTCCATGTGCAGCTGTGAACTTGTATGGTGCTTTTTTCCCCCCTATTTGTAGCCTACCTGCCTCCTTCTGTGATGCTGCCCCCTCGTCGACTGCACACCCTTCTCCGGCAAGCAGTGGAGCTGCAGAGGGACCGGTGCTTTATCATAACACCAAGCTGGACAATAACCTGGACTCAGTCTCTCTTCTCCTTGATCACGTCTGCAGCAGGTTTGTACTGTATAGCTAGTATGTTGCTCTCTCTTCATGGCTCCAGGGACTTTGCTAAATTATAAAACTGTAATATTTTAATTACACTCTTGTTATGAAACTACAATGCTGGGGCCCTTCTTTATGATTGTTAATTTTTTCTTCTTTATTGGAAATCTTAACTAGTTTCCTCTTTTTAATGTCATAGTGTCATAGCCCATAGTGATTTAGTCCACTGCTATGTCTCTGACACTTTTCTTTTTTACCTTGCTGCTTTATACATTTGAGTTTTCTCCTTCTTATTCTTTTGCTGTATTTTATAAAAAGCACCCAAAACACCAGTATCCCATCAGGGAATGGATATGGGACCTCTGGGATTGTCCTGTGGTGTCTGGAACAGTGATATTGGCAAAGGATCCTTTGGGTCTTGTAAGATGGGGCCTCTTTGGATTGGGCTGAGTCCGGCACCTCCTATATACGCTCATTTGGACTGGGATCTGTGAAGTTCACAGGTTGGGCTGTGGGATGTTTGGTGTGCAGCAGTGTTTAAGTCAATGGTACGTGTCAAAGCAATATTCACATGAATGCCAGGATCCAGGCTTTTCCAGCAGATAATCAGTATTGTTCAGTTTAACCCGTCAGTGGTTTCACTGTTGTGGATGATCTAAGACTGATCATTTTATCTGACGTGATGAAGGGAAGATGAAGTTCTTTAAGGCTCTGGGTGGTGGTGTGCTCTATTGGGTAACACGCCCTTGAAACAAGGCACAGATGTCAGGAACAGTATCGCGGGATTGGCAGATTGAGGCCAGACTTTGTTAATGGAGGTGGGTGTGCCACATCTTCAAAGAGGATCACACTTCAGTGCCATAGTGCTAGTAAGGTGAGTCTAAGCATTAGTTCAAACTGTGATTCAGGAAGAAAAATATGGAAACTGACCCAGCTGTATACCTCAAGGGATACTACAGGATGTGTAATTTTCCCCACAAATCTGCATGTACCTTCTGGACTTAAAAAAGACATCATTGCATCCCTCTGGACTTGTTGCATTTAGTGGAGGCGTTGAAGAACTCTACAGACTTGTTCATAAGTATGGGAAGGGCACAGTGGGATATAGAGGCAGATCCACCAGCATCTGCAGTGATGCAGGTACTGTGACGGTCTTCTGGTGAAGAGAGAGCTTAGCCCAAAGCTGACAATTTTCTGATAGATACATGTTCCTACCCTCACCAGTGGCCACCAGCTGTGGGTAGCAACTGAAAGATAAAGAATACAAGGAACAGAAATGAGCCTCCTCCAAAAGGTGACCTTTAAGTCTAAGTATTAGCATTATGCTCTAGCAGCCACCCGTTAGCTGCAAAGTGATGGGCAACAAGTCAAATGTTTTATATAGGTGGGATTTAGAGATGGTGGGAGCTCAGTCATGCCTGAGGGTCAGAGTAGAGCTACTAATTCTCTGCACTGAAAGGAGTCAACTGGGGTGATTAAGGCTTAGACATCTGCTCCTGCCACCTGGATCTGGATAAGCATAAAATGTTATGGATGAATGAATTAAGATTTTAACATTTGATCTTTTGTGTGTCTGTGTGTGTGTGTTTGTGTTACAGGAAGCAGTTCCCATGTTACACTCAACAGATTCTCACTGAGCATTGTAATGAGGTGTGGTTCTGCAAATTTTCAAATGATGGCACCAAACTGGCCACTGGCTCCAAAGACACTACTGTCATAATTTGGCAAGTGGACCCGGTGAGTGTTAAAAACATACCCATCATACACAGTCTTATTTTTATGATTTGATCCACAGCTAAATTTTCCCTGCAGTGGTTGTGATTTTTTTATTTGCTAGGTCAGCATACCTTTCTAGAAGTACAAGGGACGTCACAGCACCACAAGTTACTTCATTCGCAGAACTGTATTTTCTTCCAGCTTTTTAAAAATTTGGCTCAGACTTAAGAACCTTTTGACAATTTATAATTTTTTTTTAAATTGCTACAAATGAGTGCTTAATCCGGAATGTGTCTGTTTTACTTTATACTCATACTGTCTTTGTGTAGGAGAGCCACCAGCTGAAGCTACTGCGAACCCTGGAGGGTCATGCATACGGAGTTTCATACCTAGCATGGAGTCCCGATGACACCTACCTGATCGCCTGTGGACCGGATGACTGCTCTGAGCTCTGGCTCTGGAATGTTCAGGTAAGGTTGATGCACAATGACTTCAGATTCCTCAGTTGTTAAATTTAATGCTGTATTACCTCTTCAGACAGCAGAGAACATGATTGTAAAACTGTGTAGAAAAGCATATATAGGTGAATCTCAAAATGAGGAAATGTGTGATTGAGAGAGAGAGAGGTAACTTTCCTCAGATACACTGTAGTGTGCTCTGTGTACTCAGTGACCGCTCTGCTTCACTGATCCCTTCTGTTTCCTTTCCTGTTACTCATCCCTCCCCCACTCTTGCTTAATATTTATTCTTGCTGTCTCCCTTCCCCCATTTTCTCTACTCTTGATTTCCACTCTGTCTGTCAATCCCCCTACTTCACCAGACGGGGGAGCTGCGGACCAAAATGTCCCAATCCCATGAAGACAGTCTGACCAGTGTGGCCTGGAACCCTGACGGTAAACGCTTTGTCACTGGAGGACAAAGGGGACAATTTTATCAGTGTGTAAGTTGATTAATGACCCCCCCCCTCTATTTTTAATGCACAGTTATAATAAATAAAGACTTGTACATAATATGTCTTTACAGCTATTTTGCTATATTTTTGTGTTTAGCATAAGTTTTAACTGCTGTAACAAATTTAGCATGTCTTATATCTTGTTATTGCTTCTTTTAATCAGTGATGAATTCCTGGCATGTTTTCAATAATGGTTTGCAGGGGGAGAGGGAAAAAGAAAAGGGTAGTGAGTGTATAGTAGCTGTTGAACATCTACTGAAGTGCTGGGATGACCAAGTCATCGTGGGCTCTTTCAGTGTTGTGATCCCCCACCCCACACACCCACCCAAACTGGTGAACCCATAAGAATTTGCTTTTTACAGCTGAGCTGTATCTGTCTATGCCTGTGTGTGCTTTGTGACTAAGCAGGTAGATGATAAATGGTTGAAAGAGCATCCAAAAGGTTCTGTTATCTAAAGATGTCATGTTGTTCTCTTACAGTGTTTTCACTTCTCTGCTGTTTGTATTTGTCAGGACCTGGATGGCAACTTGTTAGACTCCTGGGAGGGCGTGAGAGTGCAGTGCCTGTGGTGCCTGAATGATGGCAGGACAGTGCTGGCCTCAGACACCCACCAGCGTATCCGGGGGTACAACTTTGAGGACCTTACGGACAGAAACATGTATGTGTCAGTGCTCCTGGCCTCTGCACTGTTGTATATCTATATTTATTTTTCTCATTAATATGAGCAGTTGACCACCCAAAGAATATGTTACATCTCTAGGGGTTAAGCCAGATGAAATAAATCTAATCATGGTACATTGGAGTTGATCTTTTATGATGCTGAACAGAGCTCCTGTTATAGCTATAGTTTCACTTTAAAACATCTGAATACCACCACAGATTCTTCCTTAATTTTAGGAACTCTAGAGCTGTATTTTGTATTCGCTCAAGATTATCATGTTATCAGCTGCTTTATACATCAGTGCCTTGATGGGTTGTGTCTTGTTCACATGTCCTTTTACAGAGTTCAGGAGGACCACCCTATCATGTCTTTTACAGTTTCAAAGAATGGAAGATTAGCTTTGTTAAATGTAGCAACTCAGGTAAGCCTCTGATCAGCCCGGCTCTTAGCAGCATTAGTTTATGTCCATCTAAAATGCATGGCTGCTTTGTTTTGATAAACAGTATACAGGGTGTTTCAGTAATTACAGGCTCCTTGTCTATAACTTTTTGTAGGGAGTGCACCTGTGGGACCTTCAGGACCGGGTGCTGGTAAGGAAGTACCAAGGTGTTACCCAGGGCTTCTACACAATCCACTCCTGCTTTGGAGGACATAACGAAGACTTCATTGCCAGTGGTAGCGAAGGTACAGTCAGAATGTTAGCAGGAATAAATGCATAACTCTTCTTTGTAGCAAACTGCAGTGCTAATACATACACTTTATTGTCAAAAGTATTTCACTCGTCTGCCTTCACACACACACGAACTTGAGTGACATCCCATTCTTAATCCATAGAGTTTAATATAATGTTGGCCCACCCTTTGCAGCTTTAACAGCCTCAACTCTTCTAGGAAGGCTTTCCACAAGGGTTAGGAGTGTTTATGGGAATTTTTGACCATTCTTCCAGAAGTGCATTTGTGAGGTCAAACCCTGGTGTTTGACGAGAAGGCCTGGCTCATAGTCTCCGCTCTAATTCATCCCAAAGGTGTTCTTTCAGGTTGAGGTCAGGACTGTGCAGGCCAGTCAAGTTCTTCCACAACAAACTCGCTCATCCATGTATTTATGGACCTTGTTTTGTGCACTAGTGTGTGCGCATTTGTGTTGGAAGAGGAAGGGGCTATCCCCAAACTGTTACAACAAAGTTGGGAGCATGCAATTGCCTAAAATGTCTTGGTATGCCGAAGCATTAAGAGTTCCTTCACTGGAACTAAGGGGCCGACTCCTGAAAAACAACCCCACACCATAATCCCCCTCCACCAAACTTTACACTTGGGACAATGCGGTCAGACAAGTACCGTTCTCCTGGCAACTGCCAAACCCAGACTCATCCATCAGATTGCCAGAGAAGTTAGTGCTTGGTGGTGTAAGGCTTTATGCAGCTGAAACCCATTCCATGAAGCACTCTATGCACTATTATTGAGCAAATCTGAAGGCCACATTAAGTTTGGAGGTCCATAGCGATTGATTCTGCAGAAAGTTGGCAACTCCTGCACACTGTGCCTCAGCATCTGCTGATCCCGCTCTGTCATTATATGTGGCCTACCACTTTGTGGCTGAGTTGCTGTCTTTACTTCCTTTTCGTTATAATACCACTAACAGTTGACTGTGGAATATTTAGTAGTGAGGAAATTTCAATAGCTTACTCCCCGCACCGGCTGGGGAGTAAGCAGGCTCACCAACGGAAATCACTTTTACTTCCTTTAGACAGTTTGATCACCAAACATTTTTTTGACACAAAACAACGCTAGACTCATCTTCAACTGTGTTTACAATCTGTTCACCACCAACAAAAACTGGCTCCTCAGTGCTGAAAATACTTGAAGTCGTATGGTCTGATCTTGCATTCTGATTGGTTCTAGGGACACGGAGGCTTTTATGGGCAATGACATTCGGAGGCTTTTGATAATTTAGACTAGTCAGAGAAGGGTATTTAACAGGTTATGACGTGACATGATTGATTGTCGTATAGTACCTATGGCACTACTATTTAGGGAAAGCTCTGGTGGGCCAGATATGGCCTGTGGGCCACCAGTTGACATTCACTGCTTTAGGCAATATAGTGTTTTTTTGTTTGTTTGTTTTATTATTTTTGGACCTTTTGCGGCTTTATTCAATAGTGTATAGTGGAGAGAGACAGGAAAGCGGGGAGAGAGAGATGGGTGAAGATATGCAGTAAATGGCCACAGGTTGGACTTTAAACCCGGGTCGCCTGCTCCGCCACACAGCATACATGGTCACCTGCTCATCCACTGAGCCACCCTGGCACCTAATATACTGTATTTTTAAACTTGTTCTGTGGACTGCCTAGAAGTCATCAATCTTGCTGTGCTGGCCATGTTTTGACTGCATTTAGTAGAACATGTAGGGGATCCTCCAGTATGAGTCTTCTTTCAGGGTCGTGTGTTCTGATGCAGAGTTATTTCTTTCATTAATTTGTATAACACAGCATCGCTGCTGATCACAATTGGGGTACTGACTAATTTGAACAAATTAACATGAACAACTTGTTAGGATGGCATCCACTATGGGCTTAAAACCCTGAGCAGCCAATTCCCAGCCACCCAAATCCTTTGCTGATTATCCTTCCCCTGCTCCCTTACCTTATATTTTTTTATGTATATTTTGTGAAATGTTATTTCCTTTCACACAGTTTGTCTAAACTTTCTTAATCCCCATCTGTGTGGTCTTTTACAGTATTTTCCCTCAAATTCTAAACCTGTTTTCTGCCACCTGTTTTGTTGCCTTCTTTATCCATCTCCACAGACCACAAAGTATACATCTGGCATCGGCGTGGTGAACTTCCTATTGCTGAGCTCACAGGCCACACACGCACCGTTAACTGTGTGAGCTGGAACCCAGCCATCCCAAGCCTCATGGCTTCTGCCTCAGATGATGGCACAGTACGCATCTGGGGCCCTGCACCCTTCCTCGAATCACAAGAGGCAGACGGACTCAACGGTAGTTGTAACTGTTGATTATAAAATGACAAATGGTTTCAGTTTTTGTCTCTTGTTGATTTGATACACATTGATTCCCCTCAGATCACTGCTTTCAACTACTTTTTCCCCCCTTCTCAGAAAACTCCAGTCACATGGACAGTTGATGGTCACTAATGGAGCAGAAGATATGTGTCTAACAACAAACCAAGAAACCCACAGTAAAACAAAACGTTCATGGGCGAAGAAAACCCAGCATCCACATATTGCAAGAGAAGAATAACCAACAAAAAAGAGAAAACATAAGCGAGTAAATTGTGTCTCCTGACTGGCCTAGAAAAAATAGCGGGTGTTGAAGACCAAAAACCGGTCTTCATCCAAAATCCGATTCTGACCTAGAGGCCTGATAAACGAGTCGGCGCCCAGCGGGATACTCCACTGGAGAGCTGTAATGGCTGTTCTCCTCTTCCAAGAAAACCCTTCTTCCTCCATTTCTCTACGTGGTCACCAGCCATGCCAGGTCCTCACAAGTTTCCCAGGAAACCCACCTCCACCTGGAGCTTGGAGCACATCGAGTCCCTGTGATGCCTCCAGACAGACATGGCAGATCAGCTGTCTACTCACTGGACTACATCTGTGTGCCTGTCTGTCTCTCACATTACATGTATAATGTCTCCATGGACTTGGGGTGGGGTCTTGTTGGGGGAGGATGGTGCATAGGGGGATATAGCAATTATTCTGTATGTATGTTTTCCTCTCCCCTTCTTTCTTGCTATATTCTTAACGTTCAGTCTTTTGGACAAAGGCTGAAAATCTCCCATGAAAACATTGACCGACCAGCTGACACAAAAAAGTCTATGCTAAATGTTGGAGTTTTTTTATGATAGTCATAGGGTTTATTCTCATTTAAGAGGTGAATCTTAGCGAGTAGTGCCCTTGGAAAGCTTTAGCGTGAAGATTCAACTTTTTTGTTTCTCAACATTAGGAAAAATAAAAACCTTTTTATTCCTTAATTTAACTGCTAAAGGACAGTTGCTGTTATGTTTCCAGCTGACAGTCCACCACCCCCACATGCCATCCTCTGTCAAGCTAGCTACCGCACAACTCCATTACATCTGCCTAAGAGGAGGACAGAGGATTTCACAGGTCACATATCAACTGCAAGGGGGTCATTCATTGTCGATATGGTGGCGTTTCCACTCTCAAGACGTACACTTTGACCTTTCTGAAGAGACATGCTTTCAGATGTGAAAAGTGCAACTTTACATGCACGTCAGTGACTGCTGTTACTCCTCTCTGTGTGCGTGTGTGTGTGTGTGTGTTCCCGTGGGTGTGAGAGAGTGAGTGAGCGAGCGAGCGATTATGCATGCACACATTAGTATGAGAGCTGACGTTACTGGGTGCAGAGTTAATTGGCGCGTTTTTTTTTGTTTTGTTTTTTTGGATGTGTGTGTTCAATTCGCACCAGCAGACAATTCTCGCCCCTCCTCTATTCTCCTAATCCCACAGTAAAATTGTAAAGAGGATTTTAAAACCAATTCTGAGTTATCCAAAGCCCCATAGGGACCTCTATCTGTGGAACAAAGAATACTTGAGAGCCATGTTGTAAAAGAAAGTTGTTTTGTTTTCTTTTAATCTGGGGCTTTAATTTTTACATACAGAATTTTTTTTCCCTCCCCTCTCCTTACCACGTGGCATTTAAGCAGCACTGAACTAGTGGCATCTGCTTTTTGTGGGTGGGGGGAGAGAAATGGAAATTCAAAAGCAATTTGAGAGAGGCATGTTTCTCAAGCTGCAAAGTGTTATTAGCAAACAGTCATTTCTTATGAGAAGTTGATGATTGTAATTATTGGACGTGTAGTTAGGACAGCCCTAGAGAGGAGAGGCACCAATAACCAGATCCACGCTTCGAGCGCACAGTTTAGGGAGTGTCGTTGCAATCCTGAAAACACACACAAACTGCCTTCCTGTCTATACAGTTGCACACAAACCTTCACTATGTATGGCACCCCTACTGCACTTTGAGTAGTCTTTCTGCTCTCTTGCACATAGAGTAATGGCGTAAATCCATGAAGTTCCTAACCTTATGGTTGCCACATTTGCTAGTCAAATGGCGTAAAACGTTACATTGGTGAAGATTTTAAATCTAATAGGAGATTGCTAAAGGAATCGAGCCCTTACATGCCTCTATGCATCCAAAAGCAGTGACTTATCTGCTAAGACTTTTTGAAAACTGTCCCTCACTTTCAAAAGGCGTAGCAGCCTCATCTCGAGGGTATTAAACACCCCTTCCCCCTGCTCTCCAGCCAAGTTATTCAGTGGTCAGTGCACCATTCAAAGCTTTCCTCCTCCCATTTTAAGGGTATGTAATGACTCTTTGCTACAGACTGATAGACAGTGAAATGTTTCAGAACAGTGCTTTTCTGTCTGTTTTTATTGAACTTTTTTGTTACTTAATTTTTTTTTTTTTTTTTTGTTCATATATCATTTTTGGTTGATCTTTCTCTGTATGATATTAAAGTATAACCAGACATTTGGAGTCCTCATTTTTCTTTTTGTAATCTTTATAACCCCTCCTATGTTTTAAATATATCTTTTGTTCATTTGTGTTCAGTTGCATTTTATCTACCACTACTATCACAAAAAATAATAATATTAATGATATGCACAGTAACACTCATGCCACTAGGAGTGGGAAGAGTCTTAGGAAGTGTTACCTACAATCAAATCAGGTTTGAACTATCCACCCCTCGCCTTTAAAAGAGTTTCCTTCATGTGAAAATCTATTCTATCGCATGTCTGTGTAACTGACCGATTATCTCTCTTGGTGTGCCATTGTAGATTGGGAGTTGCTACTTCTCTGACCCGTATCAAAGCCAAATTACTTGAGGCACACAGTGGTGTTTTCTGTAGGTATGTGTATGTGTTGATCTGATATGCGCACATTGGAAACTTCTTTCTTGACTCCTAGACCACAGAATGGACTCCTCTTCCACGCCCTGCATCGTTTCAGAAGACTTGAGACAAATGATACACACCAAGAACCCAAATAAGAGTTTCAGTAAAGCCCATCATTCACCTGCTGGTGGCAAATGCTATGTCTGTATGCAACCTGGTGTCTACTCTGTTCTTTTGTCTGAGTTTACCAAGGGACTTGTTTCTGATTTAACTATGTCTTATTTCTCAGAGGTATGGCGTTGGTGGGTGGGGGATACTAAGGGCTTACAGTAGCATCTCTAAGTTCCTTGGGCTAGGGCGGGAAGGGGAAATGTGTGGATTTGCGTTCAATGTGTTATTTACAAAAGTGATTGTACTGTTTTGTATTGTTGTGTAGGGAAAGTGTTATGTATGCATATTTTCAATAAAGCATTCAGGGTTTTGAAAAAACAAAAAGAATGGTCCATCAGAGTTTGGTGGGACAGGAAACTGTGTGGGCCCAAGTTTTAAAGCACCCACGGGATACCCAGAAAACCCGACCCCAAAATCACTCATACGGCAAAGCATTTGCAAAGGTCTCCAGTTTTTGTCAGAATTGGCATGCTGCATACACGGTCAAAATAAACAACGCAAGGATTTGCAAATAATTTGATAGTGCAAAGACAACATTAAATGTTGAAACATTTCTTCCAGAAATATACAGTATGTTTATTTTGAATTTGGTGCAACCTGAGACAGGGGCATGTTCACTATGCTACATCACCTGTTTGGAAAACAACTGAGTAAAATGCAAACAGTGCTTCCCCATACTTGTGTCATAAAGGTTTTCATCTGCTGAACAGTTCAGGGCAATATGTGTCGGTGTCCTGCTGAAATAATCAAGCCCTTCCATAAAAAAAAATAAAACATGGTCTGAATGGCAGTGTTTCTCTAAATATGTGTATATATCATTAAGTATCAATGCTGCCTTCACAGGTGTGCAGCTTCCCATCCCATGTGCTCTAATGCAGCCTCTCCTCTTTTTACACCCATATACATCATGGTGGTTGCTGGCTTTTGAACTGTGCACTAATAACAAACTGGATGGCCTCCCTCCTCTTTTTAGGCCCATACTACTGACCTCTTGCTTATGAACCTTATTAATTGTGACCCCCCCCCCCGAATTAATTTTGCTATGCAGTTTAAAACGAGCATCCATTAAAATGCTTATTTTTAATATTTATGTTTTCTTTGTACTATTTTCAGTCAAATCTAGCAATTCAGTGCTATTCCAATCATTGCAACCATTTTTTTTAATGTAGTTACATTTTGCAAAGCATTCCAACTTTTTAGAAACAGCGTTGCATTTTATTTGCATTTAGTGATTTATAAATGTCTTGAAAGGAGTTTTTAGGGTCAGACTTTCTGGGCGAGGTTGCCTTTGATGTCAGCATTAGGAGAGCTTAGAATAATTGCCAAAAGAGGAAAAAAAAGTTATTTTAACTCTGTTAAATGAAATTACTATCACCATAGCTGCTGAAATGCAGACAGGCTCTTACCTGTTAGGCATTCTTGACAAGTTCTGATTAAATAGAACTGTTAAAAAATTTCCAACAATAAGCTGCAATTGTGAAAAAGATTATATTTCATTAAATAAATTCATTTTCATTAAATAAATTGTGATACTTCACTGAATTGTATTTTGATGCTTTAGCAATATTGTTTTAGAGACTGTCATGTCAATAAAGCACCTTTGAATTTGAAATTGAAATACTGGGTCTATATTGAAACATACAATCCTTTCATAATTGTGGAAGCTTATTTCCACCACTAAAATATATATAAAAATAAATATAAAAAAAAGACTTACTTCCGAGTAAGTCAATATTTTTAGATATAAACCCAAACCCAAAATTTTGACTTTCAGTGGCGTAAGCAGGCTTCCACAGATGATACTTGAATATTTACAGTTTGGATCTTCAAAAGTCTGTAGCATCAGGCCCTTTCGCCACCTGGTGGTATATTTAACTTTCGAAATATTTGGATTTCTTATGATTTTATTGAACATGGGATCAAAGATTATGGGGTCACTTTAACGATTTTATGTAGCCGGAGGAGCCACAGCAAGGGCTCCCTCCGGCTCTGTTTGTTTTGCTTCAACAGAAAAGGGAGGAGCGTCCAGACATACGCCATCCCGCTCGGCCCACCCATTCCACCTCTCCTCTGGGTCTCCTCTGGCTCTCTTTCTCGCAGTCTGGTCGAGCGTCAAAGCCGAAAGTAGAGCATCGACGGTTCTGTCTGAACCGAGAATCCACGGCAGTCATGGCGGCGCCGTTAGCCCATTTCGATGAGGACTGGCAGGACTTTAACGAATTCAAGCCGTCCTCGGACTCGGTCGACCCGCTGGACAAGCTGAACTCAAACGTGGGCGATTCGTCGGGCGTAGACGATTTCTCGGATCTGGACAACAGTTTCTCTGGGGAGATCTGCAGCTTCAAGTCGATGGAAGACCTTGTCCACGATTTCGACGAGAAGCTGACAGTGTGTTTCCGAAACTACAACACTACGACTGAAAACATAGCTCCTATTAAACCTATCACAGAGGATAATTACTTGAAAGACGACGAGTGAGTGTGATTTTTATGCGGGTTTTTATTCTTAGCTCTAACTTTTCATCTCCCAGCTAGCTAGCCAGTTTAGCTTCTCGGAGCTAACCTTACACTGACATTAAGCACTAAGGGAATGTTAGCTAGCTTCAATCAGTGCTGTGCAATGTTTAACCAGAATACACGTACGAATACGCGTAACTAAACGTGATGCACCTGTCAGCGTTTGACTCGTTAAATTGGTATTCACGAAAGAATAACATTTTGCAAACACAATATATAAACTTATTTTGGGTTGTCGAAGGAAGGAATCGAGATTTCGTGTGTGTGGAGGACGTGCTCATGCCACGTTAACAGTGTTGAACTTAATGCTAGACTGCTTGATATTGGCTATAAAACCACTGATCCTACATTGGAAGTAAGTGAACGGTTGTTGACCCTTGTGCAAAGGCTCTGTCTCCACATTTTTTCAAATCACCTTGCTCTCGAAACAAAACAGTTTCTACTTTTGCCTCACGTGATGTTTCCCCTTAATGCTTACAGAAACGTGTATTCATACATTTTTAGGGCTGCCCTGATGTCAACTTTCGTCACTGAGGCTGGCTTATCAGGATTTGCTGATGGAAGTGCTCACAATTGGGTATCAAACCAGAATTTCTGAAATGCATCCCTAGTAACTGAAACTTAAAGTTTACTCGTTCAGCGTCTGGTCTCACCGTGGACTGTATGTAGCCAGGTTGAAAAGTCAAGCTGATGTACACATGCCTTAAACCTGTGTTCTTTCTGATGAGCAGCAGCAGAAAGGAGTGAGACAGGGAAAACTAACCTGCTAATAACCTGATTTAGTAACAGAGTAAACACTTCCCAAATGAGTTTATGCCTCACTTGCTTGTTAGAAGTCTTCTGTACTGGATCATGTGCATTTATGTAAGTTGGGGTTCTGTTCAGATTGAAATAGCTGCCTTTGGCTGTCTTGTGTTTGACAAATTGCTGGGTGTGTATAATGCCCATCAGATTGCCCCTAAATGGTTCCAAAATATCAAACTTAAGGATTCAAAATGGGTGTCCAGAAACCAGTGGGTGATCTCATGGTCACAGGATCTTTTTCTTTTCTTTTTTTTATCTCACATGGAAGTCCTAAATTTATGTTGTAACAGGCACATTTACATTAAAACAAGCTATTAATTCAAAGCAGCAAGTCACATCAACCCTGGAGCTAGTGCTGTTGTCACTTTAACTACTAAGCTGTCTGCATGAGTCACTCATCTTCTCACTTTTTGTAACTAATATTTCAACATTGTGGCACTGTAAGATGCAAGCACACAATGTAGGAAAGCTTTTGATGGCTAACCAGAACACAAGTTAGCCACGCATACTTTACAGTTATCCTAGTCTTATCCTGGTGGACTCTTTAGGATTGTCAAAATTTTGGCTCACAAGATGTGGTCTGATCTTTGTCCAAATAAATTATAGAGAAACAAAGTCAGGCTCATCTGATAACACACATACAGGTGTACTTCATCAGACACGCAGAGTAATGGCACGCAGCTCAGGATGGAAGAGCTCGTGAACCCCTGCGAGCGACTTATCCAAAAGTTATTGATGTAAAAACTAAGAAGGGTCTCTTGGAAGATGCAGATTGCACAGGTCCCCCTCCTTAGAAATAAAGGCAAACGAAGTCTGCTGTTCTCAGCAAAAATGGTGGAGCAATCCGT